>JAHUXG010028850.1:0-39020 GCA_020740815.1 Sciurus niger
TCACAAAGCAGGATGCCAAGGTAAGATATGACCCCTCCCTGCTCAGCCTCTCCTTCCAGACTCTGCAGGAAAGGCTCCCAGCTTCAAACGCAGCATTGCACCACCCCTGGCACTTTCCTCCTCTTCCCTGACCTGCTAATTCATACAGCAGCCTTGGAGGAACGCCACTGGGTGTTGGGTCTGCAGGACAGGACAGTGCTGGGTTTCCCAGGCCTCTTCCCACCAGAGAGAGAACTCTGCAGTCCAGGTGGACCTGGGCAGGCAGCGTGGAAAACACTGTGCAGTAAAGCTCTCAGAGAGGAGAGGGAAGGTCTGGGAGCAGTCCATGGGGACCAGCTTCCCTGTCACCTTTGTGCCCTGGCAGGTCTGGCTTGTGCTGGTCATGCGCATGAGGCAGCCCAGGTGGCCCTTCATGTGTGCCTGGGGGCCACCCTTCTGCCAGGCTCCTCTAACTGGAATGTGCTTGCTGGTGCTTGGATTTTGGGGTGCTGGGGACGGAGCCCAGGGCCTCACACTGCTGAGCCAGAACCAGCCCTGAAGCTCTTTGAGGTGAGGCGTCTGCTTGGAGCTGGGGCACAGCAAGCTGGCCTTGCTGTGGGTACCGGGTCCTTGCCTGCCACCAGCAGGCATCCCGCTGTGTCCTTTGTCACTGCACTCTCAGGCCCAAACTCCAGCGGGCAGGGGACTGCCGGGCTTCCCTGAGGACTTCCCCCAGGGAGCTCTGACTGCGAGTTGCATTTCCCCTTCCTGGCAGCAGGTGGTCCTGCCCTGCACCAGCAAGGAGTGCTTCAAAGGGCAGGTGCTTCTTGAAACTGTCCCTTGCATCCTGATGGATCCATGAGGGTCAGCTGCTTGGAGCCCAGAGTACAGCCCTGGGTCACAGCACAACCCCCACGGGCCCTGGGACACCCCTGAGGGCCTGCCCGTCCTTGTGCTAGGTCCCTGTGCCATGGATGCCTGGCCATGTTTGGACACCTGCTCCTCTCTCCTAGGCTGGCAGCCTTTCTGTGCCTCCCATCAGGGCCTGAGGGACAGCCCCCTGCGGGTAGCAGGCCCATGGCAGCAAGGGAGGCAGCAGAGGTGGGCTCCTGGGTAGCAGCATCCACCCTGCCTGGGCACAGCAGGTGGCACGCTGGCCCACCCCAGCACGTGGTAAGTGCTGCACATGACTCGACCATGCCCTCCTCACTGCAACAGTGCCTGGCTGTCCTTGGTCCACAGGTGTGCACACCTCCAGGGTTCTGGGCAGAGAAGGCCGAGGGGTAGGTGCCCTCCCCCAGTCCCCAGGTGCCGGGCAGGGAGGGGTGGCTCCCTGCAGGGGCACTGGGGGCAGTGCAGGCCCCTGTCCTGGGAAGCACCTCTCGTGAAGGCCATGGCCAGCATTAGGTGTTAGCACACAGACCACAAAACCAGCCTGCAGGAGGTGGTGTCCCCGGGCTGCGGGAAGGCTGCATCCCCTGCCATGGGAGCTCAGCTCCCCTGTTAGTGGTGGTCAGTTTCCTGGCAGGGTCGCCTGAGGCTGTGGTGCAGTGGTGTCCCAGGAATGGCCGGTCCTGGGCAGCCTCCTGTTGGCCGTGAGGAGTATGTGTCAGGGAGGGGCCAAAAGCGAGGCACCCACCTGCCACCCCAGAGTGGGGACACCCTGGGATACAGCACTTGGGTCTAGAGGGTCAGACCAGGTTTGCGTGTCCAGCCTGGACACTGCGAGCCCTGCACCACATCATGGTGAGAATAGCCAGGGTTATCAGAAAAGAGGCTGGTGCACAGGGAGGGTGTCCCACACCCAGGGGCCATGCTGGGCACCCAGGCCAGGCCGCAGTGTCCCCAACCCCATGCAACCCTCAGGGCCCCCTGTGGAGGGGCAGCTCCTCCCAGGCATCCCTTCCTGGCCTCTGTTCCTGGCTCCCGGGAGAGCTGAGGACAGGAGGGCTCAGCCCAGCCTCAGGAGTGGCTTGCCCACCCTCCTTGGCCAGGAAGCTGACCCTGGCCCTACAGGCCTGTGGTCCTCACAGGCTCCTCCCCCAGCACCAGGGCTCAGGCCCTTCGCAGTCCTCACACCCAGCAAGCAGGGCTTCCAGAAAGTCCCAGGCACAGCTCTTTAGAGCCCACTCTGTCTGCCTCGCTCGCTCCTCAGGACAGCCTCGCTGTCTGTACCCAGGCTCATGCTCTGCCCTGACCCAGGGGTCCACGCTCTGCAGTCTGCACATCACACATCACTCAGGCACTCTGAACATCGGGTGGCCCTGGGGACCTGGGCCTGAGCAGGAAGAGCTGGTCACCTGCAGCCTCCTGGCCCCTGCCTAGCCACCCCCTGCAAGTTCCGGGTCTTGCAAGGCCTTGGCGCTGCCATGAGGAGCAGCACCCGCCACTTGCTGTGCCAAGAGGCCTGTTCCAAGCGATCCTCAGGCAGGAGGAGGGGACCGAGAGCAGGGAACAGGGGTGGGCCAGCAGGAGCCGTGGCCAATGAGCACTTGGGCTGTCTGGGCACTGGCAGTCAGCGCTCCCTGAGCAGCTGCCCTAAGTGAAACCTGAGGTGTCCCCGCCACACCAGTCACCAAGGTGGTCCCGAGCAAGTGCTGCCTCCGTTGCCCCTGAACAAGGGACCCTGAGTCCTCTGTCCCCTCTCCAGGGATGCAGGTCTCACCTGGCATCTGGGGGCCCTGCAGAGGCTGCAGGGGCTGAGCTCAGAGTAACCAGGCAGCTGAGGACAGCAGAGGCACCATGAGTGCCACCTCAACACAGGACACGGTCCCCACACGCAGGCATCGTCCCCTCCAGCCTGCCACGCCCAGAACCCCTGGGGCATCTGCAGAGGTGCTCCCTCTCCCCAATTCCTGCCCCGTCTTGACCAGCCACAGTGGAGCCTACGAACCCACGGGCAGCCCAGCCCGGCCTGCCGCTGAGATGCCCTGTGCACTGAGGGTGAGTCTAGCCGTTGGCCCTCATCCCAGGCATGGTTACCAGAGCCCTGTTCACAGGAAGCTGGGTGGATGAGGTGGCACCTTCTCCCAACCCAGGATGTTTTATGAGCTCCTGTCATCCTGACAGTAAACTTCAGACCCTCCGACAGTGCTGGTGTTATCTAT
The DNA here is from genome assembly GCA_020740815.1 of Sciurus niger. Taxonomy (NCBI): domain Eukaryota; kingdom Metazoa; phylum Chordata; class Mammalia; order Rodentia; family Sciuridae; genus Sciurus; species Sciurus niger. The sequence goes on from JAHUXG010028850.1 coordinate 3,087, forward strand.
CCCTCCAGGTGTGACCAGCAGTGTTTTCAAAGAACCTTCCCCACATCCTGCAGGGAAGCAGGAGATGGAGGCTGAGAAGTGAAGGGATGGAGGCTGGGGAGTGAAGAGGATGGAGGCTGAGGAGCAAAGGGGATGGAGGCTGGGGAGTGAAGAGGATGGAGGCTGAGGAGCAAAGAGGATGGAGGCTGAGGAGAGAAGGAGAGAGGCTGAGGAGTGAAGAAGACAGAGCCTGGGAAGTGAAGAGGACAGAGGCTGGGGAGAGAAGAGGATGGAGGCTGGGGAGTGAAGAGGATGGAGACTGAGGATTAAAGGAGACAGAGGCTGAGGAGCGAAGGGGACAGAGCATCATGTGCCAAGAACCCACACAGAACTGAATGCAGGGCCTTCCCAGGATCCTGGGCCTGTGCTGGGCACATCTGTCCACAACCATCTGTTGGCCACTAACACCCCTGCGTTCTCTGAGAACAGTACCTCTGATTGGTGGACCTGTCAGACTTCCAGAATCCCATTCAGCAGGACAGCCCCACGCACAGGTGTCACACTCTGACCCTGGAAAGATTCTGGGGCAGCAGGCAGGAGGCCCCTGACAGCTGGAGGAAGGAGGCTTGGAGGCCTCATCCTGGTCAGGGTCACACAGCCAGTGCTCCTCAGCTGGGGACAGCCTGGTCCCTTCACTCCATCCACTGGGTCCCCTAACCCAGTGCCCTCTCTTGCTGCCCCTCCTCCCAGCACAACCGGGACTCCCACCTGGCCCTGATGCCTTGGGGGCTTCTGGGAGGAAGGCCAAGGCTGTCCCTTGGAGCGTCTCTTTGAACAGCCTCCCCAGCCCCAAAGGAGCAGTGGCCTTCCTCCTCATGCAGAGGCATGGCCTCCCTGCCTTCCCTTGCCAAGCCTGAGGCCGGGCCAGGAGCCCAGCCTGGTGTGCCTGTCCCCACTGGCTGAGAGGCTGCCCCTGGGAAGCTGCCCCTCACCTCTTGCCCAGACCAGGCAGGTCCTAGAGGATGATAGAAGGGTGCAGGGAGGATAGGGCCACGAGATGCAGGCGCGGACTGTGCCCAGGAACCACAATATGGGTTTTTCCCACGCAAGGCCTTTAATTCTCCTTCCCCAGCCATGCCTTTGTACTTCTGCAGCCCACTCTGCCATAGCGTGTGAGACCTACATGTGCACTCAGACCTTCTGCTTCCATGTGGGTTTACCAAGCATCCATCAGTACAGCTGGAGTGAAGAGAAGATGTGTCTGGACCCTAAGCTGACCCTTGAAGGCAGGGACTCAGGCTCAACCAACATTTGTGGACCAAGAGCCTAGAACCAGGACAAGCCACCCCAGATGTGTGCACCCCCAGAGCCAGCCTTTGGGGGCAGTGTCCTCCTTACAGATGCACCAGGCCATCTTCGAGAGCCACCAAGGGAAGGGGCAGGTCCCAGTTGAGCTGGAGAGCCTGCTGTGCTCACGGCCTCTGGGGACTCACTTCCAGCGGCCACAGGTTCTGGGAGCCCGACCTCATCACGTGCTTAGTCTGGGACTGGAGAAGCAGCCCTTGTCTTACTTGGTCTTCTGGTGACCTACGAGACCAGGGTGTCCCACAAGGCCAGGGTGTCCCCATTTTGCAGTTGAAGAAGTGAAGACAGAAGTTCCCTGTCAGGTCAGGGAGCCAGAGAGCAGCGGAGCCAGTTCCATGCCCACCGCCGACCAGAGTGCCACTGGCCCAGGCCCTGGCCCCGCCTCTGGCCTCAGCTGCAGGACTGCTGTGCACTGGCGGGAGGGAGAAGCGTCAGTCAAGATGCTCCAGACACCGCGGTCTGGGAGCGGCCGCAGGTACTTGTCTTGGAAGCGCACTCTGCCACTTGGGGCCGTTTCTCAGAAGGGCCCAGAGTCACCCTTGGTCATGCACAGACCCCACTGTGCCAGCACAGTGCAGGCCAGAAGCTGTGGACAGGGCTGCCGAGAGAAGGCTCACGGGACTCTGAGTGGGGGACAATCATACCCACTTCAGAGGTGATGGCACTGGCCTCTGCGTGCCCCAGCAGCCCTGCTGGCCTGGCTCACCCACTTGCTGTGCTCAGTGCCATGTCCCTGGGCCTGCTGGTCATCCTTAGCCAGCTCAGCGGCAGCTCATTCCAGGTGTAGGGGTACAGCTGGTCAGGGCAGGGCGGTGTGGCCCGTGTTTATGTGGGAGATGCAGCCCTCTGCCTGTTGGGACAGTTCCCCAGGGAGTAGGAGGGACCGGAGGGCACCCTGGGTGGCAACAGACAGGAGTCTGTCCCGGCTCTTCCCAGGAGACAGGCAGTCCTTTGCAGCCCTGTGGGACACGAGTCCTGCCAAGGCTGTGCAATGAGCTTTTGTTGCTGGAGAAGGAAGTTTGTCTCCAGGAAGGCTGTGGAAAGGACAGGCCCAGTGCTGTGCTGGCTGCCTTCCAGGGCCTTCTGTTCTTCAAGATGGCCACTAGGCCTGGCCAGTCTACCTGCACCATCATCCCCATGACACCTGAGCAGAGCTACCGGCAATTTGGACAAGGTGGCAGGCAGACCCTGGCTCCCCAGACCTGTGGTCTGTGGCTACGTCAGAGGAGAGCAAAAGCCAGGATTCCTGGGCAGCTGCCAGAAGTGTGGGCAGTGGGGAGGCCCTGGGGCCAGTTGGGAGCTGCTCAGTGCCCCAGGGGGCTGCACGGCTTCTGAGCAGAGCTCAGACTCGAGGCGCACTGCCTGAAAGGAGCTCAGGTGCCATGAAGTTGGGGTCCCAGGGTCAAGGTCAGAACACACCTGTACTTTAGAGATGTGTGCAGGACTAAGCAGGGCTGAGGGACTCACCAGGGACCAGCGACTGTGGGGACCTGTCACCTCACTTAGGCTAAAGGGACGCTTGGAGGAAAAGGTAAGGGGCAGAGCTCTTGTCCTACAGGCGGAGCAGGGAAGGAGTGGCCACCTCCCCCACTGGGCCTCCCATTTATTTGGCCTCAGAGTGTGAGGGAGCCCTGGTCATGGGCCCAGGAATCACTTCCTACATGGGGCTGGCCAGGAATGACCAGCATCTGCCATCAGAAAACAGCAGGAAGAGGCTCCCAAGGGCAGGGTGGCTCTTCTGTGGCCTATGACTGCACCTTCAGTGTTCCACTCTGGACCTTAGTCTTCCCCAGCGAGCCAGCTGGTGGTTCGACCTTTGGGTCCTGGCAGCATGGGTCACTGTCCCCACCCTGTGAGGTGCCAGAGTCCTGCACGTTGGGTGCAGTGCCAGACCAAGACTGCATGTGTCCAGTTGGGGTCCACAGGCTTTGCTCTCCTGTCCAGATCTGCTCCTATCTGCCCTTGCTGTCTCTGTAGTCTGAGGGGCAGGGCTGGAAGGGATCCCCCAGGACACTCAGCCAGGTTGCCCTTTCCAGCCAGGGCCACCCTCACTGCCCACCCATTCTGGAGACACTCAGTGAAGGAGACGCTATGGTCTGTTCTGGGTGTGGACTGAGCACAGTTCCTTCCCTGCAGGGGTCAAGGTCAGGCTGGGGAGACTGGCAGGTTCTGTGGGGCAGGAAAAGCTGCAGGAAGGGAGGCCAGGTGTGCTGGGCTCTGGGAGAGCACCTGGCCATGGCCTGTGTGAGAAGGGCAGGCCTCCTGGCTGCTAGAAAGTGTATGCACAAGGCTGGTGTCCAGGGCCTGTGCCGGGGAGACAGCATGGAGCCTCCAAAAAGGAAAGCAGTGGGAAGCTGGCCTGCCGCAGGCCTCGCCCACTCGGCTTCCCTGTGTAGCGAGAGGAGAAGGCAGTTCCTCCTCTGAGTGTGTCCAGGTCCCTGCAGTCCCTGGCCGCTAGGAGATCCGGGGTCCTCAGCACGAAGGGCTCCCATCCAGGGAGGGGAGGCAGCAGAAGAGGGGTTTGGAGAGGCCTGTGGTTCAGGGACACAGCTCTCCAGAGACGCCTGAGGCTGTTGGGCAGAGGCACTGGCCACCCTCGAGCTGGCACTGGGAAAGCAGAGAGGTGGCGGTGATCTCAGTGGGAGGAAGCAGCTGGCAGACCTCAGCCCAGGGCAGAAGAGGGCCTGCACTCCCCTGCCTGTCCTGGAACCTTCTGTACCTCTGGGTGTCCCTGGAGGCCCCGGTCTTCCTCCTCCTCCTCGGCCCCACCTCACCCCCAGGATGCTGTGACTCTACCCAGCTCTCCTTACACTTTTTAAATGAAGCCCAATCACACTGGATTATCCAAGGCCAAATTTAGCCTGGAACTGGGGTCATTGTGCTGCCTGCAACAGTTTGGGGTCACCAGGTTCCGGCCACCAAGGCAGTGAGCACTCGGGAATGCAGCCTAATTTCCATCAGCAGGCAGGATTAGAAGGAGAAAGAAGGGTAACTGCTGTTTCTGGAGAACCGCATACTGTCCTAGCTGCTCCTGCAAAGAGCTGCTGTGTGGACCCTGCTCCCTGTGGTGGGAATGAAGTTGGGGTGCACAATGATGCACAGCCTCCAGCAGAATCACACAGTTGCCTCCCATTCTTTGTTGCTGCCTTTCCTTTCCACGTGTTGAAGCTGAGGCTCAGAGATGTTAAGCAGCTTGCCCAAGAATTTGAACTGAGGTGCACAGCCAGAGAGCCCATTGTCAGCTGACCTGCCACCTCACCTGTGAGCGGAAAGTCCTTTCAAAGCAAGGCCAGTATAAGTGCAGGAGGGATGCAGAGAGGAGAGGGACCTGGGAGGGCCACTGAGAGGCTAGGAGAGGGAATATTTAGAGACTCCCACAACAGGTCTCTCTAGGCACGTGAGCAGTAGAGGAGTGGGAACTGGCTTCCCAGGGGAGAAGCACAGTGTGACCACAGGAGGCAGAGAGGCTGGGCCTCCCAGGGCCTTGTCTCCTTCCAAGTTGAGGCTGAGAATCTGGCAGATGCTGCTCTCGGCCGCCCCCACCCACAGCTCCCTGGAATACAACTCCTCAGGGACATTGGCACCAGGAGGGAACATCCACCACGCCAGACTCCCCACCAGCTTCTCTCACTTCCCGAAGTCCCCACTCCCCAATCAGGCCATCTCCCTGTTGCCAGCTGAGCGCGCATGTGTTTTGGAGTTCTGAATGGACCCTTTCAGCTTAGAGTCCAGATGCAGTTTTATGTCCACCTGGAAAAGGCAACAGAGACTCTGCTGGCAGCCAGAAGAGTTTTTAAAATTAAAGTTAAAAAGAGGGAAAGAGAAAGATTCCCACACCTGGCCCTCCTCAGAGCAGCACTGAGAACCGTGTTTTTGTCAGCCACTTGTCATCATTAGAGCTGCGGTTCCCATGCCTGCCATCTTTCTGGGTCTCACTTCTCTTGAGTGGGTGCCGGGTGCCCTCCTGTGCCTGTCGTGCTGAGATCCCCCCACCATAGCCCTTTCAGGGAGGTGGCTCCCCAGGCACGGCCTCCCTTCCCCAGGCAGCCACCAGCGTATTGTCAAGCAGTCCTAAGTGGAGCATCCCAGGGTGGGTTCCTTCAAGGGTCTCTGTGGAGGCTGGCATGCTGGCCTGTGGTCTGGTCACCAGGCCTCCAACCACACCGTGTTTAGCCTGTCTCCACACAGCCCCCGAAAGCAGGTCCTGGTGGCCTGGGGAGCCCCCCACTCCAGTGTCCCTTACCTGGGCTGATTTCTCTGCAGCTGCCTCTTCCTAGATGATCCCTTGTGCACTGGGGTGGCCCTGGGGTTTCTCCTTTGGGAGACACAGGTGAGCCATGTGGACCTGTTGTAGGTGTGGGCTGCAGAGCCAGGGAGGGACATGGCAGCAGAAGGGAGGGAACCCACAGGAGTCAGAAGAAACCGAAGGGGACAGATTCAAGAACAGTGTGAGGGACAGAGCCAGCAGGGCCAGCAAAGGATACTGGCACCAAGTGACATGGTCTGCACAGTTGTCGCATGCTGGCCAGATGGAGCTGGGCTTCCTCAGGAGCTGCTGATGCTGACAGGCGGGGGCGGGGAGCCTGCTAATGGTGTCGCCCTGTGCAGAGAGGACAGAACATGGGAAAGGAGCCCCTGCCAGGCACCAGACGTGGCCCCGGCAGTGGCCATGTTGACTGCAGGGCACGTGCAGCCTCTATGGAAACAGAACCACTCATTAGCAGGAGGCCTCCAGCCCTGGCCCTGCTAGAGCCTGGCACCGCATGCTGCAGGCAGGGAGGATGGCAGGCGTCAGGGTGCCTTCTGCTCATGTGCAGCTCTGTCTTTCATCCCCGTGCAGAGAGCCCTCAACGCCCTGTGCCACAGCACCCACTTGTACGGCCGAAGACTGCTCCTGGAGTAGGTGGACTCTGAGGTGACCCTGCAGGCCCTGTAGCTGAAGACAGCCGAGCACTTCCACGGTAGGCGCAGCCTGGGGGCTGGGCCTCTGGGGTCCAGGGCTTCTTGGGAAGCAGGAGGGGCTGGGTCCCCAGGAGCACTGGCCCGAGCTGGGCAGCCACCCTCTTGTCCCTGTGCCAGGACACTGGCCACCTGCGGTCCTCCCTACTGTCGCAGGTGCCTGCATAACTGGGCCAGGTGACAAAAGGAAGGTGCCAGCCTCCTTCCCACTCTGTCCACTGGCTTAGTGATGGGTCAACTGGCTGGGGAACACATCCCCTCCAGCCTGCCTAGGAGAGCAGGCTCCAGCGCAGGGCCAGGACAGTCCCTACTGTGGCCAATCATGATGCCGAGGTCTCTGCATAGTCCTCCTGCCTTGTCATGGGGCCCAAGGCTCTCAGCCCTCCTGTGTGGGCTCCAGGTGCCATTGCCTCCTGGGGGGCAGCCAAGGGCCTGGGGTTGCCCAGGGGTGTTTGCTGCAAGGCCCTCCCCATTCTTCTGCAGAAAGAACCTGGAGCCAGGCAGGTTTCCTCACCTGGACGGGGAAGCCAGGCCTCCAGCCAGGCAGCAGCCTGGGACCTCCTGAGGGTGTGGCTTCCAGGCATGGCTTGCCCCTGGCCGGAAAAGCAGGGCCTCCAAGCAGCAGGAGTGGAGCAACTGCACCTGAGGGTCCTCAGACCCTCAGGCAGCCCAGGGCCTCCAGGCATAGCCACCTGCCAGGCTTGCAGGACTCAGATCCCTGCTGCTCCACTAGCTGCCACCTGGTCTCGATTTTGCTTCCCCAACTCCAGGCGGGGCCTTGTGGCTTGGCTCAGTCTGTTCCCTCTGATGCGGTGCCTTGCCCCCTTCCTCCTGGATGCTGCCTCCAGGAAGCCTGCCGCCCCCTCGTCTGTGCTCTTCCTCGCCTGTCATAGTCACTTTCTTGGTTCATTGTCCTCGTAGCACCCACACTCACTCAGGGTTGTGCTCTTCTTTGTTCAGCATTGGGTTCATCTCAGGGTCCCTGGCACCTGCCAGGCCGTCACCTTAGGGTGGAACATCTGAGTCATGGCGAATGTGAAGCCAGAGAAGCAGAGGCTACAGTCAGTCTCAAGCTCATGGCTCAATAAGTCCCCAAATCCTGATGTGCAGAAAGTGCGCATGCCTGTCGACAGGGCTTGACAAACGCATGGTCCTCAGCTGTTTGCATAGGGACGCCCCGAGTGGAGGAAGACGCCCACTCCCCTGAACCTACCGGGCCAAGGAGGCCAAGGTGGGTTTCTAAGCACTTCTGCCCAGGGTTGCAGAGAAGCCCTTTCAATGTGCTGAGCTGCACAGGCTGCACCCCTTCCCCCAGAAGCTCTCCTGTGGAATAAGTGCTCCTGGCCACTCGGCTGCAGCGGGCGGGTGAGCACTGCCTCGTGAACACCCCATGCTTGCACACCCTCCATCTCCCTCCAGGAGCTTATGAGGTGGGTGTGATCAGCCCATTCTGCAGAATGGGAAAACTGAGGCCTGGGGCATTGAGGTGATGGTCAACAGGCAGCATGTGTGCCCATTTCCCTCCCCAAACCTGACCTCAGCCCTGGAATCCCAGGGCAGGCCACCAGGCAGGGGTGCCAGCCTGAAGACGGCCGTGCCCTGGAAACTCCCTCCTGCCCTGCTCTCCTCATCCCAGAGGCCCCTGCAGCAGCCACAGGGCCTGCGAGGTGGGGCTGCAGGCCTCTGACCTCCCAGTGGTTCTTGTTCCCTCTGTGCCCTTCCCTGTGGTAAAAAGTGGTATGGGGCGCAACTTAATAACAGACCGATCACCACTGAGAAGTCCAAATCTGAGAGTCTTTATTAAGCTGGCCGGCTGACTGTCTCACACAATGCCCCCAAAAATGGCTCTTGGGAGAACAGCCCCGACCACAGGGTTGTAGGGGTTCTTATACCAAAAATCACATTAATCATGAGTGTCTGTTGCTGTGATATAAACTAATATCATGAGATCATCGACAGAGGGGGAAGTGGGTTAAACTGACACTTACCTAGGTACAAACTAAAGAATTGTTGCTAACATCCACACAATTACCATTTACATAGTACATTGGTTAAGAGCAATAGATTTCAAAGGAGAGCAATTTTTACTACATAGGAGTTGCCATTGTATATTATTAAACATGTCACGCTAAGTAACTGATGATGGGTACAGAGGTGGGAGAAACTTATTTTTTTTCATAACATGGAGTCTCAGAGCAAAATGGAGTCTGTTCAGTCATTTCCCTTAGAGTCTGGCCTATAACATTCTCATGGAGTCAGATCTGTCAGCCCATCACAGGATGTGATGTCTGGAGCTTCAGCAGCCATTTTTCTAGCTTGAGGGAAAGTCCAAGAGAATCATAAAGACATAGGAGTTGCTGAATCCACAGCAGCCACCTCCCTCCAGATTCTTCATTATATAAGAACCATGACCCCATTTGTTTAAGACATGTCGGCTTTTCTGTTACTTGCTCTCAAAAGCATTTCTTGAACTGCTACGTGGAGTAAGGTTTAGGGGCTGAGAACGGCTGAATATCAATATGGGTGACTCTGAATTCAAAACAGAAGCCTTAAGATTCCAAGATGAAAGTGGTCCTTTGATGGTCAATTGAACCTACATGGACATACAAGCCATAAATGGCCTGAGACCCCATCTGTCTGAGAATTAAGGCCTGAAATGCCTGCTGGGAAAAGTGTTCCAGGGCCATGACTTGGGACTCTGGCTCCAAGAGTCTGGTGTCCGGGCAGCCCCCATCCTGCCTGTTGATCTAATGCCGCTGGGCTCATGGGAAGCCTGATGCCTGCGCAGGGGCCACCCCAAACCCATCCACCACTGTGGCAGTATGAAGGCTGAACCCAGCTCCCTGCCTGCACCCGAGCCAAGGGGACCTGCCATCAGTGAACGTTTGCTGGGTGGACAGTGGTGTGCAGTCCCGCTGCTGATGGACAGCAAGGCAGTGGCCGCAGGAAGCAGCTAGAACCTCCTGGCTGCCATCTCCTCTGCTGCTTCCCCGCCAGGTCATTCTGCCCCTGGAAGATTCCAGATATGGTGTGAGCACTCAAGATCAAACCCGAGTCAGTGGTAGAAGCCGTGAGAGGCGTGGAGACCCCGGGCGTGGACTCAGCTGGCTTCCCGGCCTCGCCTGGAGCAGCCTGGGCCCCAGTCCTGAGGGATCCCACCTCCCCTCGTAAGGCAAAGGGAGAGCTGGCGTCCACATGTTCACCCTGAAAACTGGATTTGGGGTGTAAGGGAAAGAGAGAAGCAAGGGAAGTATCTCTTGAGTAGGAACTCGGGCATGAAGGATCCCCAGCAGGATGTCCCCCACGTCGCTCCCAGCAACCTCGAGGCTGGGAACAACCCCACCATCCCCAGAGACTGGAGAAACAGACGGAGCAATTGCTGGGCTTCTGACCCCGCTCGGCCATGGAGGGAAGCCCCTGCCAACCACGAGGCAGGGACAGACACACCCGTGGGCACCCACGGAGGGAAAGAGCCAGGACCAAAATCACTGAGTGCCCCTCCCAGGGGAGTCTGAGGGGAGAGGTGGTCAGCTGGGGGTGGAGCGCTCCCCGGTGGTCTGAGTGGCTGGCTCCAGGGTGCTCGTGGGTAGGAATTCATCCCAATGTCCACCTTAGCCAAGTGCTACCTCCGCCTAAAACCTGAAGGACACGACGCACGACTGTGGGCAAATCCACTTTTGAAACCTGTCATCATTCCTCCTGAGCCTGGCCGCTCCTGAGGTCCCCAGGGACAAGCTTAAAACAGTCCTGGCCGGACCCCACCCCCAAGAGGCTCTGGAAGCCCCGCCTGGGACACGGACCTTCTGAGGGCAACCAATGCTGGGGCTGCTGTTCCAGTGAGCAAGCCACAACTCTCTGTGGGCCACAGCCGAGGCCTGGCCTTGACCTCCCCCAACACCAGGCCTTCACTCTTCTTTGTTCAAGACTCCAGAAATGGTTCAGTGTTGGGATTGTCTCTAGCTCTAAGAAATGTCAAGAAAAAAGTTGGCGTAGACCTCATTCAGGGAAGAAAAGGCTTTCTGGAGAAGCTGGACCTCGAGCTTAAGCCAGTGGAGAGGGGAAGGATAAGCAATCTGGCAAGGAAGGGCATGAACGGAGGCTCAGATGCAATCAGCTCAGGGGTGTGAAGGGTGCTAGCAATCTCTCAGGGCCCAGCCCAGCTTAGCTGAAACCCCCTCCTGGACTGTTCACTGCCTCCTCCCCGCCTCACACAACCTCTTTACATCACTCAGCTGACCAGTTGCCCCTCTGCATATCTGCCTCTCTTTTGGTCCTACCGGCCTCTCCATTTTTTCTCTGTAAATAGCCCCACTAATGGGCACCCCTCAAGCCAAAGGTCCACTCACAGGATTTGCTGGGCCTGGTGAGCAGCTGGGAGCTTCCTGGGGGACGGCTGGAGAGGGCGCCCCATGGCGGCCATGCTCAGCCTCACCCCTAGGACGCTGCCTTTCACTCTGGCCCAGCCTTGCACACCCTCCTCAACCAGGGCCAGCCTTGCAGGCAGTTTCAGGTGCACAGCTTGAGCAGGAAGTTCCCGGGGCGCCCAGCATAGGTTACTTGAGAGAACCCTTGGCCAGCCCATCCCTGTCTTAGAGACCAGCCCCATGCAAGACTCCCCTGAGTTCCACAAAGCAACTTTTTTTTTGTAATTTTCCACGTCCCCTGCTGATCTTATGACCCTGAGGGGTGGACATGCCTCAGCTACTGCCCAGCAGCCTGACCCAGCCCGTTTCCCTGCCCAGTGGCTGTGCTGACCTCATCCCAGAAGCAACCCTGCCACACTCTGGGTGGGGCTGGATGCTCCCAGCCCCTGCGATCCCGCCATGAGTCACAGCCCAGCCAGTCGCTGACTGTAGGGACCCTTGAGGGTCTTAAAATACTGAGGGTCTTACAGGATTTTCACCTATGTGGGTCATACCTGCCAGTATGTGCTGTTTTAGAAATTAAAACATTTATCTTAAAGCAACAATTAAAAACTCATAATATAGTGACATATTCTATGAAAAACTAATAACATTTTTCCTAAAATAAAATATTCAAAATTCAATGAGAAGGATGGTGTTACGTGGTTTCTTTGTGTTGTGGTAATATCTGGCTTAGTAGAAAACACCCAGTTCTCAGATGTACTTCCGCTTGCCGTTGGATGCAGTCTGTTGCTCTGGTTGAGGGAAATCTGGAAATGCAATAATCATAGGACGGGGCAGGGGAGGACCCTGCGGGTCCCCAAAGGGATCTGAGGACCCCAGGGGTCCCAGAACAATACATGAAGATCTGGGTCTCTGAGAGAAGGAGAGAACAGGGGCCTCAACTGTCCTGGTTAACGACTGCTCTGGTTGGCAGGAAAGCTAGCGTCCATCTGGGAAGAGAGCCATCCTCAGACACAGGGATGTGCATGGACGTTACCCCTGAGGTCTCACCAACCCTGCAAAGCTCACATGTCCCAGACATCCAGGACTGCATCTAGTAAGAGCTGATCCCATGGATGGAAAGTCACACCAGAGTTAATTAATAAGGAGAGCAGCAGTCACGATTTGAGGGCAGACTTGGGGGAGGCTTTATGCTGAGCGCGACTCTGCAGTCCACTTCATGCCCGCTATCTAGGACCCTCCTCAAGGAGTCTGCTATGCTGTCATCATCTCTATTTTAGAGACAGTAAAACTGGGACCCAGAGAGGCAAAGTCACTGTTTACTAATTCATATAGTTTTCCCTACAGCCTGCAATACAATGACTGTGCCCATTTTACAGAAGAGAAAATCCCAGTAACTCCAGAGACTGAGGCAGGAGGATCTGGACTTCAAGGCCAGCCTCAGTCCTTAATGAGGCCCTAAGTTGCTAAGCAACTTAGCAAGACCCTGTCTCAAAATTTAGAGAGAGAGAGGTTAACAAAGGTGACTAAGGCCACGCCATACATGCAGTACTGGGTGAGGATCAAATAACTGTCTGTGCACACTTTTTAAATCATGGTATCTTCATGGAAAAGTCTGGAAAAATGGATATAAAACCCCATTAGCAGTGGTTACTTGCCGAGCAGAGAAGACAGGTGGATCTGGCCTTGGTGACTTGTTTGTTGTAAGGTTTGAGATTTTGAATCAGAAAAAGAAAATAGATTTAAAAAAAAAATCTCTGCTTGCCAACCTGTGGAACAGGTCCTGGGCATGTATGTATGAAGTGAGAGAGGAAAGAAACTTCCAGAAAGTCACAGGCCGAGTGGGGGCAAGCGCTCCCTGGGCACAGCAGGCTGGAAAGTCAGGTGGTGCTGGGGTGGCAGGTAACTGCCTCTGTTCTGGGATCCTCCAGGTGAGCACTGACAGGTGGGGGCCTTTGGGGCACCTCCCCAAAATGCCCTGCAGGTGCCTCCAGCCCTGGAGCTACTGAGGCCCTGTCTCAACCCTCCTGGTGCTACTCAGTGAGTGTGAACACCCCGCCCCAGCCCCCTGAGTTCACAGGATGGGAGATTCTCATTTTCACCAGGAAGACAGCCTGTCTTTCAGTGGCTGGGGGTCTCCTTCTATGTTTTTCCTGAATAATAATTCTCCCGACCTTTTTTTTTTGGTAGCTAAAAATCACCCAGGCTTGTTCAGACTAGAAGGCAGAAAATTATGCTGTGAAAGGGAAGGGAAGATAATTTCCCTGGGTTGTGATATTCTCACTTGTCATCCATCTGCAGGAGAAGTGGAGAGGCAGCGTTAGGTGGGGGTTGGGGGAGAGTGGGCCCAGATCCATCACTGTCCCCCACCTCCCTGGGGGTGCCGCGGGGGCAAAGGAGGCCTGGGCTGTGCCGCAGGGGACTTGTCCACTTCCCACTCAGGGCCTTCAGATTCCCCACCCAGAGTTCCCTCCTCCTGGGCCACCTGCACCCCCAACACCCTGGCCCAGGACAGAACAGACGGGAACAGGCTGCAGAGGTGGACCAGGACAGCGGGAGTTGCAAAAGTGGTCTTGGTGGTTGCCAAGGCAGAGAAGGCCTGTGGACTGGTGGTTGGAGCAAGCCTGGGTCCCGAGCCTGTGACGCACCCAGTAGGGCAGAGGCAGCCCGCAGTCCCATCCAGGCCTCTTCTCCATCTGCACAAAGCAGGTGCTGTCACCTCATCAGGCTGCTGGGAGGATTAGAGGTTCCTCAGGTAACCTGTCCAGGAGGGGACCCCGGGTGCTCCACGCTCTTTCCACCCAGGGCTCCATGTCAACACTTTGGGTTTGGCAGCCAGGTAGTCTTCTAGGCAGTCCCCGGTTGCGGCAGAGTTTAGTAAACCAATGGTGTCACCTGTGTCCACAACGCTGATTTACAAAGACAAGCGGTGGGTGGGATTTAGCCACAGTGTGTGGACCCCTGGTCTAATGGAGCCACAGCATGAGCAAGTCACCCAGATCCACACTCTGGGAGGCCAGCCTCACCCCTCTGGATGCTTCAGCATTGGACCTGGGGACAAGGAAGTTCTAGAAGTTGACCAGGTCCCCACTGGAACTGGTTCTTCATGGTCCATCCTTCCAAGCACACATCTGCAGGACCCACCTCCTGGCTGGGCTCTATGAACTCCCCAAAACTCTGTTCCTTGATGTTATTCCTAGCAGGGCTGCTTTTAGTGTTGTACCAGCTAGCCAGTTTGGAGTTGACCTTCAAGATTTGGCTCAAACCCTGAGTTGAGATTTTCAAAGAACTACCAGAGAACTACCTAAAGCAAAATGGCAAATATATATAGCACATGTTCCATGAGTCCCATTCCTGTACTGAGGCAGACATTACTAATCAATCAAGACAATCTTCCCTGCTTGAGGCAGCCGTTAAATCAAATTGAGTTGCTTTGGGGATAAAAACTAATTTCCATTCAGGATGAATAAGAAGAGAGAGAATTGCCACTTCAATGCCTGTTTCATTCTGGACCTCATAAGTCCTCAGGTCTGAGATAAAAGTGTTTGTAAAATCCTGTTGTAGTACCAGGAATTTGCTAAGAGCTCCATACATGGTGCTCTTGTGGCTACTGGCTCCAACTTGGGCTTTTAATGGCCTCTTTTGGAAGATTTGAACTCAGACATAACAGGTTGGGTCTTGAAAATCCACAGGGCAGCTTTTTTTCTTCAAAATTCAGCTCTCCTATTTGTTCAAGGAAGAGCGGGAAGTACAGTGGGCATCTTCTCAGGGTGGGATGTGAAATGCAATCTTCTCTCGGGCTGTGTGTGTTCATTGGCCCATTGATTCATGCATTCAGCAAGTGTTTAGTGAGCACCTACCATGTGCCCAGTCAGAGGACTGGGAAGACCCAGAAGCAGGTGACTGTTGAGGTCTTCTAAGGGAATAAAGGCAGGGGGAAAATGTGCCTAAGCAGGGAGGGGGCGAAGAGAGAGCCAGGGGCAGGTGGATTTCACAGGCAGGCCAGGGAAGCTATATCAGTCAGCGACGCTCTCCTGGTGCCAGCGGGGGCTGGCTAAGAAGCTTCAGGCTCGGGTGGACTTTGGCTGCTGCCCATCCGGGCACCACATTCCAGAGCCAAAACTTCCAGGCACCCCATTCCCTCCTCCCACCCCCGCTGCAGGCCAAGGTCAGAGGTTCCGGACCAGTTCCGCTGGAGTCAGATTCTGTATTCGTCGTTTGCTGATCAGTCTGACGTCAGGCTTGTAACTTAATCCCTCTGAGCCTCCGTTTCTACAGTTATTTGTACACCTACCACAGGGATAACTGTCTGTCCCCGACCCCCATCCCTGAAGGCCTTGGAAGCAAGGCTGGGTCCTAGACATGAACCACGCTGGGGACCCCAGGTGACTTCTGGGGACTATCACACCATGATGATGGTCCAGATCTCAGCTGCTCCCAGGGGTCTTCCTTCCTCATGGACAGGTGTGTGCTCCGCTTCCTGAGCTATAATATGAGCGAGGGACACTGGGGCAGGATGGTTCCTCCCGGCTCCAAAGTGAGGGTTTGGGGGAGACCGAGAAGCCCCTTTTCCCTGGAAGACTTTCCTTTACCTGTGTCGGCCTGATGTCGCCCCGGAAGGGAGAGGTCTCAGTGGTCCCCAGCCCTGAGTAGGTGGGACAGCTTCTGAGGAGCAGGAGCTGCTGGAGAGGCGTGGAACCTAGGGTCCTGGTCTTCCCCAGCAGGTACCATCACTTCCTGTTCACCCACACTGACCTCGGCACCTGACGTCCCCCCAACAGGTGAGGAAGTAGAGACACAGAGGTGCCCAGAGGTTGGCAGACTGTGTGCTGGGAGCTGGCCACAAACCCGAGTCCAGCGTCGCAGTGGTCCCTGCTCTGGCTTCTGTCCTCCTGACCAGGGAGCCTCTCGGAACCTCGGTATTCTCATCTGCCAGATGGGAAGGACCTGTTGTGGCTGTCTGGGTGGGGACGGGAGGAGTGCGGAGCTGTCTGTGTGTTACAGCTGGGCATGGGCGTGGCAGAGCAGCCACCGTGATCTCAGGAGGTCACCCAGAAATGGCAGCCAGAGAGCACTCCCTAAAATCCAAGTGGTAGTAAAGTCAGGCCTCTGAGCGAACAATAGTAATTAGCGCACTCTCCACACAGCACGAAACCCAAATGTTAGGCAAGGTCAGGGCCATCAATGCCCTCAAATGCTGGCCGCTGGTCCCCACCTGGCTGACATTCTCCAGGACAGTGAGGTGGGAGGAGACCCCGGGCTTGGGGACCAGACTCAGGGACAGGAGAAGGGTTGAGCTCCACACAGCTGGGGGACCAGCTCCCCTGAGCCTCCTCCTCCTCTTTTCAGTGGGTTGAGTTGACCCCGCCAGAAGGATCAGTAGCAGCCTGTCTCTAGAATGTCAGGCTCATGGGCAAGTAGTGCCCAACAGGAAGTAGGCATGTGGGGCTGCTGGTGCCCACTCAGCTCCTGTACCCCTGTGCCACCCTGCAGTGGGCTGCTGCTGAGGCTCTGGGCTCCCGCCATCTCCAGGGGGCACAGCTGGACTCATAGGTGCTGTCTACAGCCTCCCAGTACCTGGTAGATCCAGGGCTCCAAAAGGCTGGCCCTTCCCCTTCCCATCCATCCCACCTCCTCCCAGTTCACAGTCCCTCCTGCACACAGGGTCGCTGTTAATGACTTGGGGCGATCCCTGGTCTTGGGCTCTGCCTGTGAGGTCTAGTGGAGATGGCGGGTGCTCAGTCATGGCTGTTGGACCCACACTCTGTTAGGCCAAGAGGCAGGGCCGTGGGCAGTTTAGTTCGCACCTCCTCCTACAGAGGCCCGGCCCTGCCCCGAAGAGGGAGCCCTCTCAGAATCAGCAGAGAACCCGCTCTGTGAACCAGGCACACCCTGACAGCCAGAGGGAGGCCATGGTTATGAACTGAATTGAGTCAGATGGACATGGACCTGAGTCCAAATGCTGGCTCTGCCACCTACCTGTGGTGTTGTGTGCAGACCCTCTCCTCAGACCTCCCCCTTGATTCCAACACCCCGTGGGGTTCTGGAAGACTTGAGGTGATGTTCATGGACTTGGCCCCTACGAGGCTCCTGTGATGGTTCCAGTATGATTTGTCCCTTCCTTGGTCCCCAGTGTGGCAGCGTTGGGAAGTGAGACCTTGAAAGACAAGGCCTGGCAAGTGGAAACGAGTCCAAATTGGAACTTCACTTATTGTCACAGTCCTCTCTTGCACATGTGCCCACCCCCCGTGATGGTAACTGCCATAAGGGCCTCACCAGATGCCCAGCAGATGCCTGGACCTCATCCTAGAAACTTGATAAACCTTTTCTCTTTATGAAGTACCCAGCCTCAGGCGTTCTGTTATAGCCACACAGAACATATACCTATTGGGCCTGATGATTTTGATTCTCACATTGGATGAATACATTTCCTCTGCTTGCCAAGTGGGGGACAGATCTGTGTGTGAGGGATATTTTTATCTGTACCTTACATTAAGATGTGTATAAGCACATCCCAGTCTATGAATGGGGCCAAGCAGCTGAAAGGAAAATCACAAGTAACATAGGCATTAAGACCTCCCTCTGGCCACGTCTGACTCCATCAACCACTGTGTGCCTAAAGGAAATCTATGCTTTCAGTCTCTGCTTCAAGTTCTGTGTTTGCAAAATGGGTCTGAAGAGGCATTAAACTCACATGGTGCCAATTATGCACCTGTGCATGGGGCCACTGCCACTGATTCCCATGGCCCTTGAGCTATAAGGTCAGTGTTAGAAGGATCTCTAGTCCAGGTAAGGCAGGGGTAGAAGCCATCCAGAGGGAGGATTGGCAGCTTTCTGGACTGGGACAGTCTTGAAGCCCAGCTTACCCCAGGGTGCAGGAAAGATGCAGGGTTGGACCAGGAAAGTGGGAAGCTTCCAGGATGCTCTGCAGGTCTGTGACACTGTGACACTGTGGCTCTGGCAGGTGTGTGACACAAAATCCAGCTGTGAAGAACTGAGAAAGGTCATTTCCTTTTGGGGCTTCCGTGGAGACCTTGTGCCTTTGGGGCCTTCTGCTTCCATAAGTCCATCACCAAGTTCTAGCAAAGTGTCCCATCCCCTGGCATGACTGATTGGTTCCAGGAGAGGCATTTGACCTGGATTTGACTAATCAGAACATTTCAGCCCCTGTACTCTGATGGGATCTGAAATGGGCACATGACCAGGCTGGTCCAGTTGAGACTGACCAATAGACATGCTTCTGATATGATTGGTGAAGGGAAGTCTCTGGTTATTCTGTGACCACTAACAGTGAGGAAGGGAAAATGGAGGACTCTTGTACAGAACCTGAGAATGAAGTCCATGCCCAGGAAGCAGGATTAGGGAAGGAGACACACACACACACACACACACACACACACACACACACACAAACTTCAGCCTCTGGATACATCTGAGCCTGAAGCCATCAACTCCTTCATGTTCATTATTTGAGAAAATGAATTTCATTTTGGCTTCATTCAGTGGGGGCTGAGTTTCAGTGTGTGGCAACCTGAAAACCTCAGTCTGACACTAACCTCAGGTTCATTTGTGTTTTTCCCAGGGGAAGCTTTCTTTGTAGCATCATGTGATTTCCGAGCACTGTGTAGAAGAGCAGAAATAGCATCAGGTGTGATATCAGACCTGCCTTGGCTGGGACCGAGGCCCTGCCACTCCCTACTTACCCAAGATCCCTGGGAAAGGGATTTAATCTCCAAAGCCTGAGCTTCCTCATCTTTAATATGGGGTTTTCACTTCCCTCTCACGGTGCAGATGTAATAGGAAAATGCACACCAGGCCTTTGCAGCTGCTGTTCCCTCACCAGGAACACCCTTCCCCACTCTGTGCTGACTTGGCCTGCACTCATCTTTTCCAAGTTAAGGACTCTAGTTCTTCAGACCTTGTTGGCCAAGGCCTGTCACTCCACAAAATTAGGACAGGCACAATTATTTGATCACTGTCCACCTCTCACCCTCAAACGTAAATCCCAGGGGGGAAGAGAAGTGTTGGATTTTACTCACTGCAATGTCCTGGTGGCTGCACAGAGCAGGCCCCTTGAGAAATGTCCACTACATTTATCACTGTGAAACTGGTTTCCAATCACGTTTGAGGCAAGTGGTGTTTTTATGGACTCAGCTGGGGTAGATGTGAGGGTCTAAAGTCTTGGGTGCTGTGTTTGTCTGCTTTCTAACACTATAACAAATTCCTGAGATAAATCAACTTATGGAGAGAAAAGTTTTATTTTGACTTGTGGTTTTGGAGACCCAGTTCGTGGTCAGATGGACCATTGCTTTAGCACCTGTGTTGAGACAGCACGTCATGGCAGGAGGGTGTGGCAGAGACGACTGTTCCCCTCATGGCCAGGATGGCAGAGGAAGAGGCAGGGCTGGGATCCCAACATCCCCTTTGTGGCCACACTGCCAATGGCACAAACACCTCCCAGGAGGCCCTGCCTCCTAAAGTTCCACCATCTGCCAATAGTGGCGAGGTCTGGGGACCAATCTTTAAACATAGGCCTTCGGGGGACATTTCAGAATTAGACTGTCATGCTAGGATTCCAATGAGGGTCCATGTTGGTTTGTTTGAGCCAAAACCCAGTCTCTAAGGGGTGAGTCTGAGTCATGCAGATGGCAGCTCTGTGTCCATAAAGGTCAGTGTTCTCTGGGTCCAGAAAGAAAGGACCAGTAATACAGAAGAGATGTGGCCTTCAAAGAACCCCTGGAAGGGACAAGTTTGAACTTACAGAGACATCTGCTATAGTGGGGTCTGTGGTCGATAAGCCAGCATTTATAACTCAGCTCTGTGCTGACGTGCTGTGTGACTCTGGGCAGACTGGATACCTCTCTGAGTCTTACTTTCCTCATGAATAAAACAGATGGCCATCTCCATTTCCAGCATGGGAGGAGACAGACTGAGTCCAAGGCCCCACCCCTCCTTGAGCAACATGACCCTGACCCCCACCCCGCGCCCGTTTTGTGGCTGGTGCTGTTGCCACGGAATGAGGTGACTGGATTCCAGCTCCCAGGGAGCCCTGAGGCTTGATGAATTAGGTGCCAGCAACCAGGCCACAATCTGCTGGCACCGATGTCTGTGACTGCTGCATTACTGTCATCAGCAGGAATGATAATGTGACGTCCCAGACGACTGTCAAGCACCGGGACCTGTGCAGAAGGGACGCTCAGCCCCATTTCCATGGTGTGTCCTGGTTGGGCCACTGGCTGACCCACCCCAATTAGGTGGCTCTTGTGTTAATATTGACACACAAAGGCACCAGCTGGCGACCTCTGACCTCATGGCACTTGGGATCACGGGCTGATTTCTGCCGAGCCCTCGGCTCTGAAGCCAGACTCCTAATCTCCTTTGACACCAAGAGGAGCTGGCCTCACTCTGACCTCTGCTCCCTGTCTCCTGGGTTTCCACATTTCCTGGACCTGATGGGTGTCATGTCACCTGAGTGTGGATGACGCCTGGGCCAAGGGCAGGTGGCCTGGAGTGGCCAGGGAAGGGCAGGGGCAGGCAACCAGCGGGAGCCCAGGAAGGAGAGGCAGGAGTGGAGCCTCAGGGAGAGACTGGGAAGGGGACTCGTGGGGGGATATGCCTGGAGGTGACAAGGGTTCCTCCGACTGGCAGTGGGAGGGTCTCTTCCTGGATGTACTCAGCACAGCTTTGGCCCTGGCTCATGGGCAAGCGGAGGGATCCTGTCCCCTCCCCCATGACTGGAATTGGTGGTCTCAAACCATTGTGTCCTCCCCAAACCAGCGCCAGCCTGAGCCCTGCCTGCCCCCCGACACCAAGCTCAGGGAACAGACCCAGATCCTGACGATGCCTGGGAGGAGTTACCATGGCAACAGATGCAGAGGGAGAGCGTTGTGTTGATCGGTGCTGACCAGTCACCGACTGACCTGGAGGAGGTGGCATGAACCAGCAACGACTCTGGATACAGCTCTGAAGGCGCAGTTCGCCTCTGCCAGAGCTCCTGGCTCTTTCCGCGTGCTCCCTATGACTCCTGTGGCCACAGCCCCTCTGGGGCATGACTTGGAGTGCCTCCTTTTTGTGCTTCTGCTGATGGGTGGTGAGGCCAGGAGCCCTGCACCAAGCTCAAGCTGATGCTATGTTCTGTGACCTCACAGGTGGGTTTGCTGGGAGGCTGAAAGAAGGGACCAAAGAACAAAGCCAGGAGCCAGAGTCCCTGAAGGTGACGGGCTCGGACGCTCACTGGCTGTGTGACTTTGAGTCAGCTCCTTAACATCTCCGGGTCTCACGTTCTCATCTTCCTGCTGGGACTGCTCTCCCTGGCACTTGGTTTACTGAGGGAGGATTAAATGAGATGAACATACTAATCTTAGGACAGCGCCTGGTAGAGCAGGAGAACTCAGTCCTCTCACCAACATTTTCCATTCCTGGGCAGAGAGGGATGCAGATCTGTCCACAGAGCCGCAAGTCATCGGAGGGTTTAGCCAATTGTAAAAGAGTGAATGAGTCAGAATTGGATATTTTTGGTATTAGTAAGAGGGGTGCTTTTGAAATATAATCTGTGCAAGGCAGAAGGCCCCCAGGAGGTGGTGAGCAGCCCGACAGCCTTTCCAGCTCCAGGCACACAGGCTGGTCACAAACTCTTGTTTCCACAATCTGGAAATGCCACCGATGTACAAGGCACCATCTGTATGTTTAGTCATACTATTTCTAGCAAATAAAAGTGGGTGCTATACATGTAATCAGGAGGTTAAAAAGGAAAAAAATTGATCTTCAATTCAGGGCAATAGACTAGGTCATCAATAAGTGGTCATCAGTGGTGTGGGGAAAGGACAGAGGAGACCCTGCTGGGACTGACATGACGGACCACAGGCTCCCTCTGCCCCGCCAGGGCTGTGGGGTTTGGGGAGGGATGCACTAGATAGGGCAGAAGGCAACTGGGAAGACTTCCTGTAAGAGGTGGCTGGTAGGAAGAAATGCAGTCTGGGGGTCTTGCTGAGTTAGGAGGCTTCTCCTCCCCTTAGGTGATGGAAGATGGAAGACATATCTGGGGAGGTGACTTCAACCTCCTTTCACAGGAACCAGGACGAGGCCAGACACAGGTTCAGGGCCTGGGCAGGCTAGCCCTGTGTGGGGCTTAAGACACAGGTGCTGGGCCCACGTGGCCCGGGCTCCAATCCCAGCTCTGCTGCTCCCTAGCTGGGCAACAGCAGCCTGGTCACTTGGCCTCTCTGAGCATCAGGTTCCTCATCCAGGAAGCCAGCAGGACACTAGGGCTCCAAGGTCAGGTGTGCATGGAATCATAGAAAGTGCTTCATAAATATTAAATTGTAACAAGCTGGTTTCTTTCTCTGTCTTTTGAAGTCTTGAAAGTTAAAGGTCACTAACATGGGGTCCTCCTGATGGTGAATGTCTCCTTCCGCAGACTCCCCAGAGGAGCTTGGTGGCCCGGGGATGGGTCTGGGAAGAACCTGCTGCATGCTCTGCAGATCAAGATGCAAGGTCAGCAATGTGCCCTCTGAACCACCTCTGTGACCTCTGGGGTCGCAGCCTCCAGCCCTCCTCTTGGCAGCACCCCAAAGGGAAGAACACTGTGTTGCCCCTCCCGGAAGGAGACGCATCTGCCCTGAACAACAGCCCTATGAAATGGGTCCTGCCATGATGCCCACGTTACAGATGAGGAAACCGAGGCACAGAAGGAATGGTCAGCAGCTGGACTGCCAAAAAAAGGACAGACAGAAGGGTGGCACGGTTCTGCAGGGACCCCAACCCCAAGATCAGGAGGCATCTCACCATTTACTCAGAAAGAGAAGATATAGTCCGCGCTTGGGGGCGACCTTACGAGTGTACCGCTAAGGAAGGCCCCCAGCAGGGTTTCCATTCCCAGCCCCTGGGTGGCCCCTTGTCCCCTCCATGTCCTTGCAGGGAGCCCTCCTCCAGCAGGACACGGCCTGGCCTTGCCCACTTGCTCCTGGCCGGGGCCAAGAGTTAACGTGGGAAGGGAATCAGAGAGCTAAAGGACGTGTCAAATCAATCATAAACAAAAGCCTCTCCTGCCTAAGAGCCCTTTTAAAAGCTGCTTATTTAATTAAAAGTCTCATTTTCCATATTTATGGCCGTTATTCAGTTAAATACTAACTGCTGGGGCCAGGGCTGGAGTGTGCTTTGTGTGCCGGGTGCGGGGAGGTTCATTACCGCAGCCGGAATTTATCAGAGGCAGCTCGGGCGTGGATCGATCGCGGGGTGCTGGACAAACAGCGGGCAGGGATGAAGGTGCATGCCCCTGACTCGCTGGCTGGGCCTGGGACCCCGCGTCGCTTTCTCCCTGTCTATCATGTCTATACTCTGTCCCTGGGAGTCAGTCCAATGCCCAGAGAGAGATGGAGAGGCAGGCCCTGGAAATCAGACACCAGAGAGAACCAGGGGGACAGAGAGGGACACAGAGAAACAGAGCCAGTCCCAGGAGAGCAGAGAGTGACCAGAAAGCCCACGCCCTCTGTCTCCATGTCTAGCTCGTCTCAGTCAGAATCAGGACCTGGTACAGCACATGCAGTTTGAGACCCAAGGAAAATGGAAATGTGGGGTCCCTTGTTCAAAAGGTATCAGGGATTCCCCAGCCCCTGTACCCCATGCCCCGCAC
The DNA here is from genome assembly GCA_020740815.1 of Sciurus niger. Lineage (NCBI taxonomy): Eukaryota > Metazoa > Chordata > Mammalia > Rodentia > Sciuridae > Sciurus > Sciurus niger. The sequence continues at coordinate 26,388 of JAHUXG010028850.1, forward strand.
TGCAGAGTGCCTTGTCCCACCCTCGCTAGTGTGTCCCTCTCACAGGGGAGCCAGGGAGGGCCATGGGGGCCCTGCTGAGCAACCCATGCCTCCCAGCTTATTTGGTGGGGAGCTCCGCCAAAGAAAGAGGAAAAGGGACAACACTGGAATCTCTGAAGGATGTGACCCCCCATGCCTCAGGGGCAGGGGTGACACTGCCAGGGATGCCTCGGGGGCAGTGGTCCCTGGACAGATGCAGCAGCTGGAAATAAAGGAGCCACGTGGTGAGGAAGGGGGTTGGATCCCTGGCTCTGCACAGGAGCCTTTCCCGGGGCTGTCCCCGGCCCCTCATGCATGGTGCCCCCAGTGATAACGCACCCCAGGAAACCCCTCCTCCACACATAAGCTCAGATCAATTTTGGTCCCCTTTTTATAGATAGGAAAGTTGAGGCTCCAGGAAGTGAGACAAGGATTCAAGAGTCACTCAGCCAGTGAGAGCTGAGCTGGGGTTTCAACTGGGTCTCCTGGCTACTCATCAAACAGGAGAAACTGCTAGTCACTAAGTCACCCCTGTCCTTTACAAGCCCCTGACCCTCCCTGAGCCTGGGACACTAGCTGTTTGGTGGCTGGACCCCTGGTCCTCCATCTCACACTGCTGCTCCTGCCTATGATATGATCCTCTGAGTAGCAGTGACAAACATTACTCCACCACCTCTACTCCATGCTCAGGGGCAGGAGAATGGAAAAGGTGAACTTTGGGGTCATGGGGTCTTTTGTTCACATCCTGCCTCTCCTGTTTACTGGTCCTGCAGACTCGAGCTGCCCCTCCTAGTCAGTTTCCTCATCTGCAAAATGGGGACAATGATAATTCTGCCCCTGTGGTTTTGAGAATTCAGTGACATAATCCTCATGTGCCGTGGGTAGTGGCTGGCACACAATGAGTCTGACAACCCTGGGGAATCGGCCCTGGGTTCCGTCCCCAGCTCTACCTGGCCCTCCGTTAGGGGCTGGACACGGACAAAGAGCCCGGTGCAGGGCCCAATGCGCGGCGGGCCTGTGTGCTAATAAGAGTCTGTGCATGTGCACGCATGTGCACGTGTGCACGGGTGTGCCCGGGCCTACTCAAGTGTGTGCATGTGCTGAGGTGGGCGAGGCCTGCCCCAGCCTGCTTGCTGACCCCTAACCGACAGGCTGACCAACCGGGCACCTCCTTGTCCTCGCAGGTGTCCTTCCTAAATACAAACGGGCACTTCCGCTGGGATGGCCACATTCAGGTCCAAGTCTTCCCCTCCCTGCTGCCCAGATGCAGTAGCCCTGCAAATAGCCTGGAAGAGATCTTCATCACATCACCTCCCCATTCCACAGATGAGCAAACCAAGGCCAGAGTGGTAGCGCCAGTGGGCTCTTGTCTGACAGCAGTCAGACTCATTGTGTGCCAGCCACTGCCCAAGGCACACAAGGATTATGTCACTGAATCCTCAAAACCACAGGGGCAGAATTATCATTGTCCCCATTTTTCAGATGAGGACACTGACTAGGAGGGGCAGCCCAAGTCTGCAGGACCAGTAAACAGGACAGGCAGGATATGAACAAAAGACCCCATGACCCCAAAGTTCACCTTTTCCATTCTCCTGCTCCTGAGCACGGAGTAGAGGTGGTGGAGTAATACTTGTCACTGATACTCAGAGGATCATATCATAGGCAGGAGCAGCAGGGTCCTGGGATGGATCATGGGGGCCCAATGGAGGGCCACGGCATGGAGGGGAGAGAAGCAGGAGGAACCGAATCCCGGGGATGGCGGTGTAAGTGAGGGAGAGAGACAGAGAGAGAGAGAGAGAGGGACTCTAAATGATGTTTAATTAGAATTTAAATCATTTAGGCAGAGAGAAGATAGGCCTTTTGTCAGCGAGGGTACCTGTGGGGTGAGGGAGGGGGCATGCAAGGTCTGCATTGGCCTGGGGACAGTAAGCGGGGCGCCCTGGATTGATTACTTTTGCCCTGGGCTTCATTCTCATTTACAGTAAACTTTTCGCAGTGACCAGAGGGACTCAGAGGGCAAGAGAGGAGAGGCCTGGGGAGACTGGGCATAGGAGGGGACGAAGGGAGAGTGGCAGAGACAGAGCAGGCCAAGAGGCTGTAGGAGGAGAAACAAAGGAAGTCAGACCCAGAGAAAGAAAGAGTCAAAATCAGGGTGTTCCCGAGAGAGAGAGAGAGAGAGAGAGAGAGAGAGAGAGAGAGAGAGAGAGAGAGAGAGAGAGAGCGCTCTGGTGCAGGAGAGCCCAAGAGATGCAGTGACAGAGGTGGAAGGTGGGATCAGGACCCTGCATCCACACCCCCAAATCATTTCCCAGCCTCTGAAAAGCACCCCAGTAATATGGTCCCCAAAGATGCACCTAACACTGCCTACACCTCCTGCTCTGACTGCCCCCGGGGAAGTCTCTGCCTGCAGCTCCAAGACAGGTGTTAGTGATCCTGGAGGACAGGCACCCCGGCTTCCCATCCCCAGAAAAATGGACTGAGCTGAGCTTCAACCCAACATCCCAGGAAACCTCCTCCTGGCACCGCTTCAGTTCCCCCCACTGTAGAACAGGAAGTCTGAGTCAGCTCCGTCTGTCGGCAATGAGCTGTCCTCCCTGTTCAATTCTTATTTTTCAGGCAATTTAGCCACCAACATTAAACAATTGGGACACTTCACAGACAGTTAATTTCAGAGTTCTTTTTTAAAAGTAGAAAAGCTCTACAGCTGGACTGTGTTTCATGTCAACCACCTGCTGGAAATGCCCAGCTATCACCCCCTGAGGCAGAGTGTGAGTTCTCAAGTTGACCACAGTCCCCACCATTCCCTACTGTCTCACACCACTTTTGCCTGTGAATGACTCCTGCCTGGCCACTGTGGGCATTTGAACTTTCAAATTCTGTAAATAACCTCCAGGATCCTGATGGCTCTAGTGGTCCACTAACATGATTTAGAGATCTCACCCCTCCGTCATCACGGTGTTGGGGGCCTAAGGATGAGTTTGTGGGTAACCACAGAGTCTGGGCAAACTATATGCCGCCCTCAGGCACACAGGAAGTGCTCAATACATGTTTAATGAGTTCGGGAAGAAGAGCTAACGTGATTAGGAAGAGTGAACTGAGAACCAGGATTGGGTGGTAGGCACTGGGAGCTATTTGAGATGATGGACTTGCACCATTTATTGATCACATAGTAGGATATCAATAAATGGAAGCATCTGTATGCCTGCAGGCACTGCTAGTAACAAGAAGACCCAAGGGACGAGACCAGTTCTGGGGTGGTCAGGGTGGAGGGGAGAATTTGGAACCCGGTAAGGGACATTCTCCTGAAGCTACTTTCCCGAGGGTCTGGCAGCTGCCCCTGGGTCTCCATGCCACATCCCCATGCCCACCTCTAATGAAGCCACAGCTGAGAAGGCATCTGCACACAGAAGCCAAGAGTCCCTGGTGCCCTAGTGTGCAGAGAGTGTCTTTCCTCTCTTTGTCCCCAGCCCCGTCTGATGGTCTGCTCAACTGCACACAGTGTGGCCCAGGCATGTAGAGAGGTGGCTTTGTGAGCTTCCTGTGGCTTCCCCATCAGATCTCCCACAGGCCCAGTGGCTTGAAACCACCTGCAGGAATGATCTCACAGTGGCGGAGGCCAGAACTCGGGTGCAGGTCTCGCCAGGCTAAAATCAAGAGCGGAGCTCATTCTGGAGCCTGAGGGGAGCTTTACTACCCACATTCCTTGGCTCCTGGTCCCTTTCTGGGTCTTCAAGCCAGCAGTGTTGGGCCAAGCCCTTCTCCGATTGCCACCTCTGGACTCCCCCCTTCTGCCTCTCTCTCTCCCATTGAGAGAACTCTCGTGATGCCATCAGACCCACCAGGAATCCAGGGTGGCCTCCCTAATCAGAGTCCAGCTGTTAGCAACCTGAATTCCAACTAAAACCTGGATGTCCCTTTGCACCATGGCTAATGTTTTCCAGTCTCCAGGACAAAGAGTTGGACACTTCAGGAGATCTTGTTCCACCTGCCACCTGGTCCTCAGGGTCACTCCCTGAAGCAGTGCAGGCCTGAGTCAGTGGACAGCAATGCAGCCTCCTGGTATTCAGTAGACAATTCTGGAAGACATTCTCCATGCTCAGTAGGTTCCACGGACATTGAGTCCCCACTGTGTGTTGTGACCACTGCCTTGCCTTTCCTCCTTGCCTGCCTCCTGCTTAGAGATCACCTGTCAAACAAGTTACCTTCACCCAACCTTGTCTCAGGCTCTGCTTTTAAAGGATCCAAACTAACACAGTGCTCACTCAATGTCAACTAGTATGTTGGTTGAGCTAAGTGTGAGAGGTACCTGGAACAAAGGGGTTTAAATCCATTTATTTTCTCATTGAGAAGTTCATAGTCATAGCAAGGTCTTCAGGCACAGCTGGATCCAGGTTCTCAAGCAATGTCAATCAAGGATTTTTCTCTTTTTAAATCTCAGTTGTGCTTTCCTCTGCGTTGGCATCATCCTCAGGCAGCCTTTCCTCATACATTGGCAAAGATGGCTCCCAGATGGCTTTAACCACAGCAAAAAATGGGAGTGGCCTTTACCCAGTAGCACCAGCCAAAGCACCAGGTATTCTTGCTTCTTAGCTCTGATTGGTTCATCTCGTGTCACTTGCCTTTGCCTGAACCAATCATTATGGAAAGAGGGGATGTTGTGCTCTCACTGGCCTCCTTTGGGCCACTTACTGTCCCAGGAGCCAGGGGCAGGACCAGCCTCATTAAGGACATGAGGTCTAGAGGTGGTTAACTGTGGTTCCCCTAAAGAAAAATGGGGTGCTTTCACATGTGAAGGGGGCCACGGGAACACCATAGGTATCTTCCAGCAGGGAGATTATCATGTGCTGTTACTTTTAGGTAAATTTCTCCCAAGGATGGGAGACAATATGCAGCCCAGCAGGTGGGGGCCTGGAGCTGGAGGAAGGGAAGCCAGGCATGGTGCCAGTCGGCAGTGCCAGTCCATCCTGGCTGGAGGGAATTCTCGGGATCAGAAATCTGCAGTCTGAGAAATTGTCTGTTTTTTTGCAATTTCTATTTTCTTTGCTGCAAAGCTGAGGGGAGGCCAAAAGGAAATAAAGTTCCTTTCAAATACACCAGACTGTCTGTGCCACATGCAGTGGCTGAGGAGGAGAGAGAGTGTCTTTTGTTGAAGCCTGGGAGAAAGAGGAGGGGTGGGGGGCCCCTGGGAAAGGAGCAAAGCAGAAATGGGGCGGGAAGAAGGGGTGCCATCTGCAGGAGCTGAGCCCAGGGAAGGTCTGAGTGGTATCAATACTTCGGAGTCACACAGACTGAATGTGAGTCACGGTCCTGCCAGAGTCTAGTCGTGGGGCTCTGGCATGTTCTATGAACTCTCTAAGCCTTGGTTTTCTTGTCTATGAAATGAGGATGAAAATGGCACTTTCTCATCTGCCTTTTGTGAAGGTGACATGAAATGGCAGGTACGACACCATTAGCCTGTGGCGCTTGTCCCTGTTAAGGGATTATCCACTATTTCATTATTGGGATTAATAGTTTCACTCAAACTCCTGGCACTTGTCAACTGGTGTGATCCTCTGTCATGGGGAGAGGCTTTCCAGCTGGCTTTTCATCACGGGTGGGAGACACATTGGGCAGAAAGACCTGGTGAGCCATATGCATCTCTTCCTGCTGCTGTAACACACAACCATGAGTTTAGTCGCTTCGCACCACTCGTTGATTCTCTTGCAATTCCTCTGGTCAAGGCATTGCCAGGGTGGGCGCCCCATGGAGGTACCAGGGGAATCCATTTCCGTGCCTTTTCCAGTGGCTGGAGGCTGCCCACATCCCCGGGCTCCTGGTCCCTGCCTCTATTCTGGAGATCTTCTGATCTCTCTCTCTCTCTCTGCCTCTGTCCCCAGGTCTCCTTTCTGAGTCTGACTTCCTCTCATAAGGACTCTTGGGATTTTGATTCACTCAAAGATGGTCGCCCCACATCAAGGTTCTCAATCACATCTTCAAAGTCTCTGCCACCTCGGGCGAGAGATTCCTGGGTCCTGGGGGTCAGGATGTGGCCACTGGAAGGAGGTGTTATTGAGCCTAGCTCACGTGCTCAGCCTGGATGGCAGGAAGGTGCCTGACCTGTGGGACATTAGGGTCAGTGGGTGGTTAACAAGTCACTCAAAATTCAGGGTTCAAAATAGCCACCACTGATTCTGTTAATGACCCTGTGAGTTTATCAGTGAGGCTCTGCAGGGGGCCAGCGGGCTGGGCCTGGCTGGGCTGGCCACTGCGTCTGCAGGTAGCTGGCCGGCTGGATGGTGGCCAGGTGATCCCAGCCTCACTCGCATGCCTGGCTGGCCAACAGCAGGACCATGGGGGAGACGAGGCCCAGGGACTCTTCTCCAAGGCCAGCTCAAGCTTTGTCAGTTGTGGGCATCAGAAGCTGCAAGGACACTTATGGCTGTGGCAACATTAGACAGGGGGACGCTGAGGCCAAGGGTGGTTGAGTGAGCTGGAGGGAGAAGTGCTTGTCCGGGAGGACAGGGAGCAAGCTGGCAGCCCCGCCTTCATTCTGAGAGTCAGACGCCGTGGTCCCTCCTGGAGCCAGTTCATCAGGGTCTCCAGAGCTGCCCTCTTTCCTCCCTGTCCCATGGTGAGTTGTGGCAACAGTCCGTGTGGGCTGCTGTAACAGAGCACCACAGGCTGGGTGGCTTATAAATCACAGGATTTCATGGCCCACCGTGCTGGAGGCTGGGAAGCCCAAGGTCAATCTGCCTGCAGAGTCAGTGTCTGGTGCAGCTTCTTCCTGGTTCACGGATGGCCCCTTCCAGCTGTGTCTTCACATATTGTGATGGACAAGGGGACTCTGGGATCCCTTTTATAGAGGCACTAACCCACTTCCAGACAGCCCCACCCTCGCAACCTCATCACCCCAAAGCCCCTGCCTCCTGAGGCTGCCCCATTAGAGGTTAGGATTTCAGCAATGGAACACGAACATTCAGGCCATCGCAGGCAGCAAGGATGAGGCTGGTGAAGAAAGGGCTGGGGCTGGCAGAGAAGGCTCCCTTCTTTTTGCCTCCTCCCTGGTGACTAAAGAACATTTCTCTAATACAGTTGGGGTGGGGGTCTAGTGGGACAGGAGGAGCTCTTTGCATAGGATTTGAGCTCCACTCTCCAGGAGGATTTCCATCTTGATAGAAGCTGCTGTGGTGCTGGGGCTCTATCTCCTCCTTGAACCTGGGTGGGCCCCCAAATGTGTCAATCCAAGAATGTGGAGTAGGTGATGCTCTGTGGCCACATGCGAGGGTCCCTGAGCACCTGTCTAGGAAGTCCAGTGACCCAGAGTCCACGGTGTTAAAGAGGCTATGGGTTGATATTCCCCTTGGCAGAGCAGAGAGTAGATCACCTGCCATCCACCAGTGAACCATGCTTAGTCCAGCCCCACCAAGACCCAGTCCGTGACTGCCACCACAGGCCAGACCCCCAAGGGAGAATGACCCACATGGGCACTTCCCAGATTCCAGGCCCACAAAACCCTGTTCAATGGGCATTTTAAACCACTAATGGTTGAGGAGATTTCTTACCCAGCAATAGGGACAAGCTCATGTTCCCAGACCTAACTATGCAGAGGTCACCTCTGGGAACTTGAAAAGAAAAAAAAAAAAAAAAAAAAAAAAAAACGCTGATTCCTGGGGTTCGCCCCCAACCTTTGTCAGTCAGCATCTTTTGTGGATAATGCATGAGAAGCCATATCGATGAGCTGCCCCCAAAGGTGAGAGGCAGGGTGAGGTCTGGAAGTTGAGGCTGTGGGAAGACTCCACTCTCTGAGCCTCTGTCTCCTGAAGACAGAGCCAGGGTGGGCTGAGGATCAAAGAGGATGGTCTGGAAGAAGTTTCCAGTGAGTTCAGAGCCCTGGGGATCGGAACTGAAGGAACAGAGTGGGGTCTGGTGCCAGTGTCCTGGGTACAGTGTGGGACTCCACCATTGTCACTGTTGAATGGAGGTCCCCAAGATACAGCCATGTCCTGACCCCTGGGACCTGGAAGGTGACCTTTTCTGGAGACAGGATCTTTGCAGATATAATTAAGGATTGCAAGATGAGATCATCCCGGGAGTAAGTGGTCCCTAAATTCAGTGACGAAGAAACAGAGAAGACACCAGATGAGGGAGAGGCCAGGTGCAGACAGGACAGAGGGTTCAGGTGCATGATCACAGGTCGAGGAGCATCCAGGCCACCGGGAACTGGAAGAGACAAGGGAACATTCTCCCCAGCGCCTTCGGAGGCCGTGTGGTCCTGAGGACACCTTGGTTTTGGACTGGCAGCCTTGGGAACTATGAGACATCAAGTCACAGCAACACACACAGTGCCTGTGACTTCTGCCAAGCTGAGAGCAGGCTTCTTCAAATGGGTCCGTCTCCCTTCAGGCTCCCATGAGGCCCAGAGACTGACCTTCAATCCTAACTCCTGGGAGGTATTTCCAGAGTGCCATTTCTGAGGCAGGAGCCAGGCCATGCACAAAGTCCCATAGGCCCAGAACCCAGAGCCTGGCAGGGGACACAGACCAGCACCGGGACAGGTGGTCCCGCTCTGAAGAGGCAGGATGGTGCAGCTCTTACTCCCCTGCACTCCAGGGCCTGCCCGAGCTCGGCTTCTGGCTCTTTCATTCCCTGTGTGACCTGGGAAAGTCACACAGCCCTTCTGTGCTTCTGTTCCGTCATCTCTAAATTAGGGACAATACCCATGCCTGCTGCAGAGGGTGGAGTCTGTGCAGATAAACTGAGGAAATCCTGGAAAGTACTGAGTGCCAGGTGGTGCACAGAGCAAGGCTGGCGTGGGTGGACGGGAGCATCCAGGCCTGGAACAGCTAGGACAGAGGCCAGGGAAGAAGAGAACAGCAGCTTTGGGCAGCAGACGGCTCCATCAGGCCAGAGCTGGAGTAAAGAGGGTCCCAACCTAGTCTGGGTCACAGTCTGAGTTGGGAAACCCATCATCAAACCATTGCACACACCCACCAAATTCCATTCCGGCATTCTGGGGAGTCCGGGCACGGCACTTCCCAGCTGGGCCCTGCAGATGTGGGGTCAGTGATTCCTTGTGGTGGGGCCATCCTGTGCCTGGCAGAGGGTGTAGCTATACCCTGGCCCCACCCACTGGGTGAGAACCATGCCCTGAAGCATTTTCAGGTGGTCTGGTGCAGCTATCTGGGCAGGGGCAGGGACCCTGGACCAGAGTCTTGCTGACTGACAGGTACGCACAGATAACTTGCTAGAGACAGTCCCAGGTCCCTGTAGGGCTGTGGGCTCGGGGACAGCATTCTCTTCCCCCCATGCAATACTGGGGTCAGGGAGGACTCCAGCTATCCGCCTTTGCCTCTGCAGGTCCTGGTCTTCCTGGGTTGGCCCCAGGACCATGTGGGAGCAAAGCAGTGGGGTGAGGACACAGCCTTCCTCTGCCACACCTGACCCATGTGCAAGGCCCCAGCAGCAGGCCACAGACATTGCCACCCAGAGACCCGTGTGCAAGGGCCCAGCAGCAGGCCGCGGCCATTGCCGCCCAGCTCAGGGCTCCTGACTTTGCTCTGCAGCCCAGGGACTGGCAGAGGTCTGTCCAATCAGTACCCCTGCTCTTTCTCTTGCCAGGTGCAGGGGCCCATCACCCCTGCCCCCTCTCAGCCTCTGCTTCCCAGAACCTACTTGGCACAGGTAGCCGGGTGGCTCTGGGACACTACGTCCGCACACCCTTGCACAGCTCCATGCTGTTCAGAGGCCTCGGAGCCCCCGGCAGAAGGGTGGTTGGTTGCTGCCAGTTCTGACATTCCAGGTTTTATGACTGGGGGACACTTGATGTGAGCCAGGGCGTGTCTGAGTGGGTGTCATGAACCAGGCCATGTCGGGTTTTACGGGCTCCTCCAAGGGTCCAGCGTGAAGAGGGAACAGACCCTGGCCCCGTGTTCTGATTTGGGTCCCCACGAAGCCAGAAGGAGCATCTCCAGGTTCCATGACTTTCTCCTCTGAGGTACCCAGGGGCCATCCCTGTCCCTGTTTTATAAACAAGGGAATAAACATAAGCTAAAGGCAGGGACCATGGAGTCAGCGGGGCTGGCTGGACAGACTCAGGCAGACTGCTCGCACCTGCTGAGCTGTGTCTGCACAGTGAGGCGGTGGGTCCCTGGCGAGTGTCACTGACCACCTACGGTGAGCTCCATGCTCAGGACTGGGGGTCAGCGCTGGATAGACAGGGGAGAGGGCCATGTGGCCAGGGGTCTGCAGTCTGCAAGGAAAGGGGGACAGGCGTCAGAAGGCTGGTGAGTAGACCCTTTCAGATGGGCTGAGGGCCATGCTGACCATGGGAGCAGAGGTGAGCGTGGGCCCTGATAGGGTGGCCGGAGACGTTGAGCCTGGGACCTCAAGTGAGAAGGGATGGCCCCAATTCCCAGTCCCCCGCTGTCCCTCAAGCTTTCATGACCTGCCAGCTGTGCCAGTCCAGTGGCCCCCAAGAGGAATGGGGCCTGGGCGGTGGGAACTCTTCTACCATTTTCTTATTTCCCAGGTTTATTAAGATATGACAGGCCACCCAAGACTGTGTGTATTCAGGAGTCGTAACCTGGTGATTCCATACAGAGGCACCGCCAAATGGTCACACCACCAGGTTCATGATTCAGTCGCCCCCCCCCGACACCAGGCACAGAGCACTGTGAGGCCTGGTCCCCACCTACCCCCCAACTCAGCTCTCCTGGCCTCAGTCCTGCACATTCTAGCAGCTTCCTCAGTCTCTGCCCAGGTGTGGAACTTGCTTCCTCCTGGGTCATCTGCCGGGAAGGGTGGGAGGGAGATAGAAATGAAAAGGAGAGAGAGAACAAAAGAAGAATGGAGCCTGTGTGGATGTGGATGGAAGGATTCCCTCCTCCTCTGCCTGGGAGGGCTTCCCACCCTGAAGGACCATCCAAAATGGCACCTCATCTCTGGCACCAGCACCTCCTGCAGGCAGGGGTTTGGGTGCTGCCGAACAGGTGCCCATTGGATCATGTAGGGCGAGGAGGACTGAGGACCAGAAAAGAAACTCTCTGTCTCCTCTCTTTTCCTACCTGCAGCCACATGTCTTGAGTGAATGCAGAGCCCAAGGCTGGACAGCCCGGCTCAGTGGGTGGTGCCGTCTGGGGCCCTGACTCAAGTCAGACCCATGAGTGACACTCAGATCTCTGCCTGGGGCGAATCTAGAAGAGGCACCTTCTTTCTGCTGGCTAACTGAGCTGATAATAGGTAGCCATCTGTGCACCCGTGGCAGCAGATCCTGCCTCAGCGTGAAGCCAATCCGAGGAGAGCAGAGCTGAGAGATGGTGAGAGAACGAATGTCTGAAAAGATCATTTGAGCCCCTGGATCCTTGAAGCCAGTACCATGCTCTGGACTTTGACTTACTTGAGCCTATAAATACCCTTTCAACATGAGATGGATTGAATCTTAAGGAACACAGAAATGAAGAGAAAGGAAGAAAGCAGGAAATAAAAGAGATTGGAAAGAGCACAGAATAAATTTTCCCTCAGAGCCTCCAGAAGGGGTGAGTATACTGACACATTGACCTTGGACCTGTTCCCCCACAACCATGAGAGCATACATTTCTGTTATTTTAGGCTGCCCAGTTTGTGGTATTTTGTTAGGGAATCCCTAGGAAATGGACATAAGGGGAGAGGCTGGCCAGTGGCAGAAGCCCCCTCCACTCCAAAAGGAGACACAGAGGGGCTGGAGGGGTGAACATGCCTTCTATTTACAGCATGGTGACACGCATTCGTTTCCCTGAAATGCATTCTGATGAACCTCTGGAGGTCAGGGAAGCCACCACCTTGATTACTCCAATGCTGGTTTTGGTTACAGAAATGAGTGACACCTGCACTGGTCACTGCAGACACTGAGAGCCTGCTAAGCACCACACCCTGCCTGGCACCTAGAGCATGTCTCTTTCACTCCTTTTCAGGAGGGGGACACTGCTATGCCACTTCCCGGACAGAAAGCTGAACTCTGGAAGAACTGCTCTGGGGAGACTCCGGGAAGGAGCTGCTGTGACCCCTGGGGAAAGAGCATGCACTTCACAGTGACAGGCCGTGCAGGACGCAGGTGTGGTGGCTTTGCGTGCTAGTCAGTTAGCTTCCTCCTCTGGGAACCCAGTGGGGGCTTCCCAGATTCCATCCATTTTGCAGGTGAGGAAATGGAAGCAAATGGCAGGAAGCACATGCCCGGGGTCAGGTGGGGATATGCATGTGACCTCCTGTCTCCAGCTGGCAGTTCTCACTGCTGGAGGCCCGCCAAGCACCAGGCTCCGTGCCCATGGCTGTGTCCAGTCCATCCTCCACAGCAATCTGTGGGTAAGTCCAGAAGTCACCGTGGCCATTTCTACTGTGTATGTGAAGCATGTGCAAATGGTGATGGCGACGAGGGGACCCTCACCTGGCTCTGCCGTCTTCCTTACTGGCTTTGGAACACACCCTGTCTTCCTTTTCAAACTACTGCATCCATCTCCCATTGATCCCTGGATCCCACATACAACAGAGTGCCCGGCAGACGAAAGTGCGCCTGTACTTGATCTGACCTGCACACCCTCCTGCGTGTGGCAGGGCCCAATGACCAGGGAGGACCTGGGAGACACCTCCCTCCTATGACTGCTG
>JAHUXG010028851.1:0-26070 GCA_020740815.1 Sciurus niger
ACCGAAAAGAAAAGAAAATAGGGAAGTTTTAATTCATTACATAATTTAATAAGCTTAGAATGTGGAAGTAAAACCGGGGACACACTGGCAATCGCAGCTGCTCAGGAGTGAGGCTAAAGAATTATAAATTGGAGGCCAGCCTCAGCAATTTAGTGAGACCATGTCTCAAAATGCAATTAAAAGGGTAGGGGATGTGACTCAGTGGAAAAGTGGAAAAGCACCCCTGGGATCAATACGCAGTACCCCCCCCCCCGAAAAAAAAAAAAGTAAATACTCTGATTTTTGTCATAGAGAGGGCTGTAAATAATATACCTGAGGTCGGATTGGCAGAAATCCTTTATTTCTGCATTAGCCCCAAACCTGGGTCTGTTCATCAGTAATTCAGCAACATTTAGGGTGGGCACCCTGGTGCATGTCTATAATTCCGTCAGCTCAGGAGGCTGAGGCAGGAGGATCACAAGGTGGAGGCCAGCCTCAGCCACTTAGTGAGGCCTTCAGCAACTCAGCGAGACCCTGTCTCTAAATAAAATATAAAAATGGCTGGGGTGTGGCTCAGTGGTTAGCACCCCTGAGTTCAATCCCTGGGACCAAAAAACAAAAACTAAAAACCTTTCACTGAATTCCTGGTCCCTAGGGACTACAGTAAGGCTCTGGCAACTTACTGGACAGTTCATTCAGCATGGATTGAGAAGCTCTGTGTGCGAGGCCTGCCTGGGGTGCTGGGGACAGCAGTGGAAGCTACAGGTTCCTGCTCTCCTGGACTTTGGAAGTGTGTCCAGAGCTTGCACAAGACCAAATACAAGGGGGACATGGAAGACCATGGAAAACCAAGGTTGGACAGGAAAATGTCCTCGCGCCCAGAGATGAAGAACCAAGCTTGTGTTCTAGCAGAATGTTAAAGTGCCAACATCACGGGCCCTTCAGGGTCAGGAGAAGACAGAGCAAAGACTGCTGAACCCACAAATGACAAGGATTAACCGTGTAAGCAGAGGGACCTAAGTTCAGGGGAAGGGTGAGAGTCTACATGACTCTCATTGGTCTGTTTGTGCCTCCTGCTCACCCCAACCTCTTCCCCAGACACACAGGGAATTTCTTTCTTTTTTTTTTTTTTTTGGTACCAGGGAACTAAGGTGCTGAGGCTAGCCTCCACCTTACGATCCTCCTGCCTCAGCCTCCCATTCACTGGGATGACAGGCATACACCATTGCACTTGGCTTGACTACTCTTCCTGTAAGTGAAATCATGCTGTATTTTTCCTGTGGTAGGTTTATTCACTTAGCATAGTAGCCTCATGGTGTGATGGGCTGACAGATCTGGCTCCATGAGAATGTTCTAGGCCAGACTCTAAGGGAAATGACTAAACAGACTCCATTTTGCTCCGAGACTCCATGTTAGTTAGGAAATAAGCTTCTCCCATGGGAACACCCCGCCTCTGTGCCCATCACCAGTTACTTAGTGTGACATGTTTAACAATACAGAATGACAATTCTTATGTAATAAAAAATTGCTCTCTTTTGATTCCTGTTGCTCCTAAACAATGTACCACGTGAACGGTAATTGTGTGGATGTTAGTGACCATTCTTTAGTTTGTACCTAGGTAAGGGTCAGTTTGACCCACTTCCCCCTCTGTCAATGTGCTCATGATGTGAGTTTGTAATTTTGAATCATAGCAACAGACACTTAAGATTGATGTGATTTTTGGTATAAGAACCCCTACAACCCTGTGGTCGGGGCTGTTCTCCCAATAGCCATTTTTGGGGCATTGTGTGAGACAGTCAGCTGCCAGCTTAATAAAGACTCTCAAATTTGGACTTCTCAGTGGCGATGGGTCTGTTCTTAAGTTGCGCCCCTTACCAATGGTTCATCCATATCATGACCTATGACAGAATTCTCTTCCTTTGTAAGATTCTGTACGTCATTTGTTTTTTGTTTTTTGCTTTTTGGTGGTTTTTTTGTACGGGGAATGGAACCCAGTGGGGGCTCAACCACTGAGCCACATCCCCAGCCTTCTTTTTTTTATTTAATTCTTTATTTTTACAGACTGAACTTTGATTCAATGCACAGAAATGGGATTCATATAATCATACATATACCTAGGGTAATAATGATGTCTCAGTCTACTATCTTTCCATCTCCCACCCCCTCCAACCCATTTTCCTCTACGCCATCCAAAGTTCCTTCATTATTCTCTTCCCCCCACCGTCCCCCTTGTTATATATCATCATCCACTTATCAGAGAAAACATTCAGCCTTTGGTTTTTTGAGAGTGGCTTATCTCACTAAGCATGCTATTTTCCAACTTCATCCATTTACCAGCAAATGCCATAATTTTACTTTTCTTTATGACTGAGTAATATTCCATTGTGCATATATACCACAGTTTCTTTATCCATTCATCAATTGAAGGACATCTAGGTTGGTTCCACAATCTGGCTATTGTGAACTGAGCAGCTATGAACACTGATGTGGCTGTATCTCTGTAGTATGCTGATTTTAAGTCCTTTGGGTATAGGCCAAGGAGTGGGATAGCTGGGTCAAATGGTGTTTCCATTCCAAGTTTTCTGAGGAATCTCCACACTGCTTTCCAGAGTGGCTGCACTAATTTGCAACTCCACCAGCAATGTATGAGTGTGCCTTTTTCTCCACATCCACACCAACACTTATTATTGCTTGTGTTCTTGATAATAACCCTTCTAATTGGAGTGAGATGAAATCTTAGGGTGGTTTTAATTTGCAATTCTCTAATTACTAGGGATGAGGAGCACTTTTTCATATATTTGTCAATCACCTGTATATGTTCTTCTGTGAAGTGTCTGCCCATTTCCTTAGCCCATTTATTGATTGGGTTCTTTGTAGTTTTGGTGTAAAGTTTTCTAAGCTCTTTATAAAATTTGGAGATGAGTGCTCTATCTGAAGTAAGTGTGGCAAAGATTTTCTCCCACTCTGTAGGCTCTCTCTTCACAGTTGATAGTTTCCTTTGCTGAGAAAAACTTTTTAGTTTCAATCTATTCCATTTATTGATTCTTACTTTTATTTCTTGTACTTCAGGGGTCTTGTTAAGGAAGTCTGCTCCTAGGCCAACATGGTGGACCTACTTTTTTTCTATTTGGTGCAGGGTCTCTGGTCTAATTCCTAGATCCTTGATCCATGTTGAGTTGAGTTTTGTGTA
The DNA here is from genome assembly GCA_020740815.1 of Sciurus niger. Lineage (NCBI taxonomy): Eukaryota > Metazoa > Chordata > Mammalia > Rodentia > Sciuridae > Sciurus > Sciurus niger. The sequence continues at coordinate 3,170 of JAHUXG010028851.1, forward strand.
GGGTGAGAGATAGGAGTTTAATTTCATTCTGTTGCATATGGTTTTCCAGTTTTCCCAGCACCATTTGTTGAAGAGGCTGTCTTTTCTCCATTGCATATTTTTGGCCCCTTTGTCTAGTATGAGAAAATTGTATTTATTTGGGTTTGTGTCCATGTCCTGTATTCTGTACCATTGATCCACCTGTCTATTTTGGTGCCAATACCATGCCGTTTTTGTTACTATTGCTCTGTAGTATAGTTGAAGATCTGGTATTGTGATCACTCTTTCCTGTCCAGGATTGCTTTGGCTCCTTATATTTTATTTAGAGACTGGGTCTTGCTAAGATGCTGAGGCTGGCCTCCAAACTGTGATCCTCCTGCCTCAGCCTCCTGAGTCTCTGGGATTACATGCATGTGCCACCACGCCCCGCTTCCTTCTGGATTACTATCCCTTCATTTTGCTTCAAATTAAAACAACACAAATCAGCCTTGACTTTGCAAGCAGACCTGCCAAGACAACCTAAAGTCATTTGCAGACCCAGCTCAGCATCCGGCACAGCCTGCACATGCTGGTCCCTGGCCACTGTCCCTAGAGGCAGCCTTTGCAAGGATGATCTTTCCAACAAGGAGCTCAAAGCTCTCTCCATTGACTGCGGCTGAGGAGTCAGAACATTATTTAGCATTCTTTGCCAAAAGAGAATCTTAAGTGGTGCTGAATCAGAGGAACTATTGTTTGCTTTTAGATATTTTGCTTTATCCGGCCGGCTCTCAGATCATCAGCCCGAGTTCTGGAAGTGTGTTTCTGAGAAATAAATACAAATGAGTCAGCAAAGTTCTTATACAAAATAATTCAAGCTTCCCAGTCTAGGACAATTCAATATAAATCATGGATTTTATTCCATCATGTGAATATTTTTAAAAGTATGCATTAATTGGTGACAGGAAATTTGTGATCTATATGAAAATGGCAATATTTAAATTTTTTACTTTAATCTTGTACTATACACACACACACACATATATATAATTTTTTTCAGTGGGGATTGAACCCAGGGGTGCTTAGCCACTGAGCCACAGCTCCAGCCCTTTTTATATTTTATTTAGAGATAGGATCTCACTGAATTGCTGAGGGCCTGGCTAAGTGGCTGAGGCTGGCCTCCACCTTGCAATCCTCCTGCCTCAGCCTCCTGAATGGCTGAGATTACAGGCCTGAGCCACCACAACTGGATTCAGTACAGCGATTGTGTCACCTCTTGGTGTTGTAAATTGATCCACTCAATCCAAAGTCTTCAAACCTGTGAATATTTTGGTGACCCAGGTGCATTATAAAAGGTTGGAAATCATAACCCTAATATGCAGCTCATGTATCCTTTCCTATTAGTGAGCAGAACAAAACAGACTGTAAATAGAACACCAGGACAGAATCCCATCTTTGATGTCTGTCTAAGGCGTCCTATAAATAGGACTTTGGACACACATTGTATCATATACAAAGAAGTTCAACAATTATTTTTGGTGAAATGGAACGAAACACTCCAAACAGTTACTTTATTTATTAAAAAAGAAAAAAGCAAAAGTCAGTGACCCGCGACATGCTTTTCTGGACCCTCTCATGATCCTTGCCATTTGAGAGTCATTTGCCTCTCATGTCAAGTCTGATACCATCTTGGACAGGAGTTGGTCAGGAAGCATCCCACTTCCCGCCACTCACTGGATCATCATCACACGGGTTAAGTATCCTAACCAGATGTCTCTTGTGAAGGACAACAAATTGCTGGAGGTGCTGGCACACACCTATAATCCCAGCAGCTCAGGAGGCTGAGGCCGGAGGATCGTAAGGCTGAGGCCAGCCTCAGCAACTTAGGGAGGCCCTAAGCAACTCAGTGAGACCCTGTCTCTAAAAAAATTATTTTAAAAGAGGGCTGGGATGGGGCTCAGTGGTGAAGTACCCTAGGTTCAATCCCTGGTACAAAAAAAAAACAGCTCAGTGGCACATGCCTGTCATCCTAGCAGCTCGGGAGGCTGAGGCAGGAGGATGGCAAGTTGGAGGCCAGCCTCAGCAACTTAGCAAGGCCCCAAGCAACTCAGCGAGACCCTGTCTCTAAATAAAACATAAAAAGGGCTGGGGAGGTGGCCCAGTGGCTAAGCACCCCTGAGCTCAATCCCCAGTACCAAAAAAAAGAAGAAAAAGAAAGAAAACAAGCCCTTCAGTGACTTTTCAACTTTGCACACTGAAAATCCCACACCCCTGTGACCAGCCCGGCCCCCATGCTGGCTCTCGTCCACCCTTCTAGACTTCTCTTCCGGCCGTCGCCTCTTCAGATCCTTCTTGTGCAGCTTCTAGGCTGACCTGGGCTTGAGCCCAGATCCCGCTGGCCCGGCTCCAGGCAGCCTCTCCAGCTTCCTGCCAAGCCTCTCCCTCCTGTGAGTAACCGAGGGCAGCCCACCCCGCCCTGACCCTCCCAGCCTGGGCTCTGAGTCATCAGGCCTGGCCCAGGACTTTCTGCTCAGTAATCAAGTGGGACCAAGAGAAAGAGGAACAAGGGAAAGCCAGGCAGGGACTGGCCTCGGGCAGCGTGGGCCAGGGGTGGGCTTCTCTGCCACCCGCTAACATGGTGAACGTGGGTGCCACTGCCCCCTCCAGACCTGCTTCTCCTCTGTAAGAGGCCACGCGGGATCTCAAGGGTGTTTTCCATTCTAGGGTTTAAAGAAAATCGACAAGAGACCAGGTCTGGTGGCGCTCGCCTGTCATCCCAGCAGCTCGGGAGGCTGAGGCAGGAGGATCGCAAGGTGGAGGCCAGCCTCAGTCACTTAGCAAGACCCTAAGCAACTCAGCGAGACCCTGTCTCTAAATAAAATAGAAAAAGGGCTGGGGAGGTGGCTCAGTGGTTAAGCACCCCTGGGTTCAATCCCTGCCAATAAATAAACAAATAAATAATAAAATTTACAAGAGGCCGTGGGGTTGGTTGGTTTGGTGTTTTAGTCCTGGGGATTGAAACCAGGGGCACTTAATGACTGAGCCCTTTATAAATATATATATATATATATATATATATATATATATATATATATGTGTGTGTGTGTGTGTGTGTGTGTATGTGTTTTAGTTGTAGATGGACACAATACCTTTATTTTAATTTATTTTTCTGTGGGCAAGTATCAAACCCAGTGCCTTACATGTGCTAGGCAAGCGTTCTACCACTGAGCCACAACCCCAGCCCTTTTTACTTCTTTATTTTTTTAATTTCAAGACAGGGTCTCACTCAGTTGCTGAGGACCTCACAAAATTGCTGAGGCTGGCCTTGAACTTGCAATCCTCCTGTCTCAGCCTCCCAAATTGCTAGGATTACACGCCACGGAGCCCAGGTGGGTTTGTTTGTTTGGTTGGTTGGTTTCGGTGCTGGGGATGGAATCCACGGCCTCTCACATGTTAACCAGAAGCCCTACCACTAAGCTGCATCCACACACAGGAGGTGATTGGTTTGAAATACACTTCCAGACTCGGCCCTAACAGACCAGGTTAAAAATCAAAATAGAGACACTGAAGCTTAAATTTGAAATCCCCAAGCTGAAACCTAATCTGACATTCTAAGAAATCAGAATTAGCAACTGGGTGTGGTGGCGCTTATCTGTCATCCCAGTTACTGCAGAGGCTGAGGCAGGAGGATCGCAAGGTGGAGGCCAGCCTCAGCAACCAACTTAGCGAGGCCCTGAGCAACTCAGCAAGACCCTGTCTCTAAATAAAATATAAAAAGGGCTGGGGATGTGGCTCAGTGGGTCAGCACCCCTGGGTTCAACCCCTGGGACCAAAACAACAAATAAACCAACCCACCAATGGCCTGCTGTGATTTTTTATTATTTACTTATTTTCAGTACCCAAAAAAAACAAGAACATTTTTAGATTTTTATTTGATGCTGATGGACTTTGTATTTTATTCATTTATTGCTGTGCGGTGTTGAGAGTCTAACCAAGTTCCTCACACGTGCTAGGCAAGTGCTCTACCACTGAGCCATTGTTTAATAAACAATTAGCCTTAGGCACTCTGGCCACATTGTTGCTTAAATCAAGAGGATACGTTACATTTACCAACAACCTGCGACCTGTACATTTCTATTTCTTCTTTTTTTTCTATTTCTTGAGAAAAAAAATTTTCTTTTTTGTATTGGGGATTGAATCCAGGGATGAGCTATGCCCTCGGCCCTTTTTACTTTTTATTTTAAGATATTTTGAGAGAGGGTCTCACTAAGTTGCTTAAGGGCCTAAATTGCTGAGGCCGACCTCAAAGTTGTGATCCTCCTGCCTCAGCCTCCTCAGTCCCTGGGATTATAGGCCTGTGCCACAGCACCCAGCTCAGGGCTCTTCATTACAAGATTCCTCCCTGCTGATAAGGACACAAGTTACCCTCCAAGGGACCTTTCATGACCCTGATCAGAGCCCACCCACCACGAAATCTGTAAAAACAAGTTCAGTTTAGAACTGTGCAGGCTGAAGAGACCAAGAGTTGCCTTTAGATCTTGAGCAAATTGTTTCATTTGATCTATCTGTCCATTTATTTATTTCGGTACTGGGATTGAACCCAGGGGTGCTTAACCCCTGAGCCACCTCCCCAGTCCTTTTTCTATTTTATTTAGAGACAGGGTCTCACTGAGTTGCTTAGGGCCTCACTAAGTGGCCGAGGCTGGCCTCGAACTCAATCCTCCTGCCTCAGCCTCTCAAGTTGCTGGGATTATAGGCACTGGCCCCTGTGTCTGGCACTGTAGAATTTTTAATAAAAAAAATCTTAAATAATACTGAACAATTAATTAAAATATAAATGCAATTAAAATATTAAATCTTAATAGTGCTGAAAAAGAACAAACAACCTATATATCAAAATTATTGGTTTTATATGTATACATATCTTGGATATATTCTCATATGTATAAATTAACATAAGTACATCAGTATACATGCCAGATACATATTATATATGTGCAATTTTATACTATGATGAGTAATATTTAAATATGATCATATAAATGTTATTTATATATTTACCAGTATAACCATACAATGGAATATTATACAGCCTTTTAAAACATACAGGTGGGCTGGTGACACGTGCCTGTAACCCTAGTAGTTTAGGAGGCTGAGGCAGGAGGATTACAAGTTTGAGGCCAGCCTCAGCATCTTAGCAAGACTCTGTCTCAAAATAAAAAATAAAAAAGGGCTGGGGATGTGGCTCAGTGGTGGAGCCCTTGACTAGCATGCACAAGACCCAGGGTCTGATCCTCAGGACCTACACAGAAATCAGTTTAATTAATTCATCCAATTGAATATTTAACATTAACTAATTAGTTAACAATGGTAACTAACATTTACTGAACCTCATTAAGCAGTTCACAGATTTTATCTAAAAATAATCCTAATGATAACTGTTTGCAATAAACTACTCATATTTTTATTGAGTAATTTTATATGAGAATATTAAGGGAAGGAAAAGCTAAATAGTCTGGTCAAGGCCAACTCCTTAGCCAGGTCTAGGCAAACTCAGAACTGTGTCCTTTAGTGGGGCGGTGGCTCACCTGTCATCCCAGCAGTTAGGGAGGCTGAGGCAGGAGGATCAAAATGTGGAGGCCAGCCTCAGCATAAACAAGGCCCTAAGCAACTCAGCGAGACCCTATCTCTAAATAAAATACAAAAAAGGGCTGGGGATGTTGCTCAGTGGTTGAGCACCCTTGGGTTCAACCCCCATTATCAATAAAATAAAATAAAATACAGGACCTGGGATTGTGGCTCAGTGGTAGAGCGATTGGCATGTGTGAGGCCCTGGGTTTGATTCTCAGCACCGCATAGAAATAAGTAAATAAATAAAGGTCCATCAACAACTAAATAAAGAGAAAAGAAGGGGCTGGTGATGTGGTCAGTTGTAAAACATTTACCTGGCATTTGTAAGGACGTGTGTTCAAAATCCCCAGCACTTTCAAAAAATAAAAAAAACAAGAGGGGCTGCGGATTGGGCTCAGTGGTAGAGCGGCCCTGAGTTCAATCTCTAGTGAAGAAAAAAAATTCATACACATATCCATCTTTTGTATGTTTAAGTGAAAAATAAGGTATGCTATAATATCCAGAACATTCTTACTTTATTAGTTATTTTATTTAAATGTATCTATACACAGATACATAAAAACCTAACAACAGACACATACGTACCTCATATTCCTGCAACCTCAACAGATGGTCCCAGGGATTGAACCCAGGGCTGCTTACCCACTGAGCCACATCTCCAGCCCTTTTTCTATTTTATTTAGAGACAGGGTCTCGCTGAGTTGCTTAGGGCCTCGCTTAAGTGACTGAGGCTGGCCTCCACTTTGCGATCCGCCTGCCTCAGCCTCCCCAGCCACCAGGATTACAGGCATGTGCCGACACATCCCATGTAAAAACCTTTATATTCAACTATGAAATCATTACTGATGCCGTGCTATTTCTTTAAGTTACTGGTATGGTCTTTTATTTTTTAATACTTTTTTTAGTTGTTGATGGACTTTATTTTATTCATTTCCTTATATGCAGTGCCGAGGATCAAATCCAGTGCCTCACACATGCGAGGCAAGCGGAGCCACAACCCCAGCCCACTCGTCTAGTCTTTAAATGGCACAGTATATTCAAAGCCTACAGCTTTCCTCCTGGGAAATTATCGAAAGTAATTAATTGAATAAGTAGAAAAAGACCTGTGCACAAAGATGTTTCAATTAAAAATGAAAAATTAGAACAACCGAAGTATCCAAGAGAAGACTCATTTTAACTAGTTTCTGGGCCTCCGTGCAGCTATTAACAATTACAATTTTAGTCGGGTGCAGTGGTACATGCCTGTGATCCTGGTGGCTGCAGGAGGCTAAGGCAGGAGGATCATAAGTTGGAGGCCAGCCTCAGCAATTTAGTGAGACTGCAAGCAACCTACTGAGACCCTGTCTCTAAATAAAAAAAATAAAAAGAGCTGGGGATGTGGCTCAGTGGTTAATTGCCCCTGGGTCAATCTCTGGTACAGAAAGAAAAAAAAAATCCAGCAGAATGCAAATTTATAAACCATAACCCACTACATTACAGCTTTGTCAAAATATACCCCATGGGTTGGGGCTGCAAATTAGTGCAGCCACTCTGGAAAGCAGTATGGAGATTCCTTAGAAAGCTTGGAATGGAACCACTATTTGACCCAGCTAATCCCACTCCTTGGCCTATACCCAAAGGACTTAAAATCAGCATACTACAGAGATACAGCCACATCAATGTTCATAGCTGCTCAATTCACAATAGCCAGATTGTGGAACCAACCTAGATGTCCTTCAATTAATGAATGGATAAAGAAACTGTGGTATATATATACAATGGAATATTACTTAGCCATGAAGAATAAAATTATGGCATTTGCAGGCAAATGGATGCAGTTGGGGAATATCATGCTAAGTGAGATAAGCCAATCTCAAAAAACCAAAGGCCAAATGTTTTCTCTGATAAGCAGATGATGATACATAATGGGGGGTGGGAGGGAGGCAAGAATAGAGGAAGGAGGGACTGTATAGAGGAATGAGGGGGTGGGAGGGGTGGGGGAAGGGAAAAAATAACAGATTGAGACAAACGTCACTCTATGTACATGTATGATTACACAAATGGTGTGACTCTACTTCATATACAACCTCATGTGGATAAGGACCAGAAACAGAAATTCTGAGACTGAAAAGTTTGATCTCTGCTCCCCCTTCCCTTGGTCTGTGGATGGATCCACAACCTCAGAAAAAAACTAGGCAAGTCCTCTACCTCTGAGCTACACACACCCATCACTTTTTTTATTTTTATTTTTATATCTTTTTTTTTGGTACTGGAGATTGAACCCAGGATCCCTTAACCACTGAGCCACATCCCCAGCCCTTTTATATTTTATTTAGAGACAGGGTCTTGCTGAGTTGTTTATGGCCTCACTAAGGCTGGCTTTTATTTCACCATCCTCCTGCCTCAGCCTCCTGAGCCGCTGGGATCACAGGAGTGCACCTCCCTGCCCTGTCTTTTCTATTATTTTGAGGAATGGTCTCCCTGAGGTCCTGCCTCAGGCTGCTGGGGAGCCAGGATTACAGGCGGGTGCCCATGTGCCTGGAGAGACACTTCTAATTTTTTAAAGTCCTCTTTTCTAGCAAAAAACACAAATCAAGGACTTGGTTGTAGCTCAGTGGTAAAGTGCTTGCCTAGCACGTGTGAGACCCTGGATTCCATCTTCAGCACTGGAAAGGAAGGAAAGAAAGAAAGAAAGAGGGAAATAGAAATAAAAACAGCTGCACACCCATAATCCCATCAGCTCAGGAGGCTGAGACAGGAGGACTGCAAGTTAGAGACCAGCCTCAGCAATTTATCAAGACCCTAAGCAACTTCACAAGAACCTGCCTTAGATAAAAAGGGCTGGGGACATGGCTCAGAGGCAAGGTGGCCCTGGGATCAATCCCCAGTACCAATAATTACATCGAGGTGTTGCTTTTTAAAAGGCTTTCCCCAAAAAACCCTGTCTTTTTTTTTTTTTTTTAAGCTTATTTATTTTTGCGATGCCAGGGCTTGAACACAGGGCTCTTGCACGCTAAACGAAAAATCCCCTCTTCAAATCCAAGGCGACCTGGTTGTCCCCGAAATATTAACACAGGCCATTGACCTTTGGAAAGCAAATCGCAGACTATATTGGGACAGCGTCGCCATGAGGCCCAGCCTCCCTGCGAGTTATTTAGAGCACAGCCCTGTTGCCCAGTGACGGCCCCAGCCCAGGGCCAGCGGGGTCACTGGGACGTGCTGACAGTCGACAACTGTTCTGGGCAGCAGAGGCGGAGGGATCGAGGAGGGAAGCCACAGCATTCCTGGGTGAACCGGACCAGCGCGCCAAGTCCCGGCTGGATTATTATTTTCTTCTCTCTCTCTCATTTTCTTTGCACGGTTGGCCATTGAAGCCAGGGCCTCGTGCGTGCTACGTAAATGTTCTACCCCCAGCCGCCTCCCCCAGCCTCAAACGTGGCTAAGTTTGTCCAGGTCCAAGCCTGGACTACAAGTTGAACATGATCCAGGCCCATGACTTACCCAGCCATGCTAAAAATCAAGTCAATACTAGACTCGTATGATTCCAGTCAGCTGGAGCAGGGCCTTTCAGGGTTGAAAGAGATTTGAACCACTCTGGTTTATTGAATATGAAGAAATATTAAAGAGCCTTAAAAATCAGGCTGGGGGCGGAGGCTCACACCTGTCACCCCAGCGTCTTGGGAGGCTGATGCAGGAGGATCGCAAGGTGGAGGCCAGCCTCAGCCACTTAGCAAGGCCCTGAGCAACTCAGTGAGACCCTATCTCTAAATAAAATATAAAAGGGCTGGGGAGGTGGCTCAGTGGCTAAGCACCCCTGGGTTCAATCCCCAGTACCAAAAAAAAAAATCTTAGTAGGGGCTTAGGATGTTGTTCAGTAGTTAAGCACTTACCTAATACGCATGAGCCCTGATTCCATTCCCAGTACCACAAAAAAGAAAAACAAAAACATTAAAATTGTGGTATATGTAAAAACACAAATAAGCAAATGGCGCATGCCTGTAATCCCAGCAGCTAGGGAGGCTGAGACAGGAGGATCACAAGTTGGAGGCCAGCCTCAGAAATTTAAGTGAGACCCTAAGCAACTTGGTAAGACCCTGTCTCTAAATAAAAAATAGTAATAATAAATGATCTGGGAATGTAGCTTAGTCATGAATTTCCAATACAATAAGACCAATAATTAACACTTTACTCACACAAACATATGCATATAGTTTATTTTCCTTTTTGAAGGAATATATGATTTTTTTAAAGTTAAGAAACAGGATAAGCCCCCCTTTTTTTTTTTTTTGGGTGCTGGGGATCGAACCCAGGGCCTTGTGCTTACAAGGCAAGCACTCTACCAACTGAGCTATCTCCCCAGCCCCGGATAAGCCCTTTTTTAAAAAAATTCTGATGCTAGAGATTAAACCCAAGGGTGTTTTACCACTGAGGTATATTTCTAGTCCCTTTTAAAAAATTTTATTCACTTTTTTATTTTGACACAGGGTCTCCCCACATTGCTGAGTTAAATTACTGAAACTGGCCTCCAACTTGTGATCCTCCTACCCCAGCCTCCCAAATTGTTGGGATTACAGGTGTGCAGCACCCCACCCAGCAGGATAAAATTATTGTAAAATACTATATTAGCTGGGCACAGTGGAGCATACCTATAAGCCCAGCAGCTCGGAGGCTGAGGCAGGAGGATAGCAAGTTGGAGGCCAGCCTTGGCCACCATAAGCAACTCAGTGAGACCCTGTCTCTAAATAAAATGTAAAAGGGCTGGGGATGTGGCTCAGTGGTTAAGCACCTCTGGGTTCAGTCCCCGAGACCAGAAAAAAGAAAATAGTATATTAGTTCAACTTTCAAATAATATGTTTAATTTTTTAAATGTATATTTTGGTGTTGGGATTGAACCTGGGGCCTTGCACCGATAAACACACAGTCTCCCACCGAGCCACACCCTCAAGCCCTAATATTTTTTCTTTAATCTCTAGTCACCGTTTCAGTGAAAGCAACTCTACATGTAAAGGAATGGAATCAAAGTGAAATTGAAAACTACAAGTCCCCAGGGAAAGGTTTTGCATTTTCTCTCCATTTACTATATATAGTGCACTCCAGGTGTTGTGGTTCAAAAAAGGAAGATGAATTCAAGGTAATATGATAAGCATCCTCCTCTCATCCCACCCGGGCGTCTGACTCATGCACGCCCTTGTATGGAGCGCTCTCTTGGAGAATGCGCAACCTGGCCACCCGCCCATGACAGGCCCTGCCAAAGGAAAGCCAGAACTGCAGTAACTGGATGGAGTTGGTGACTCAGAATCAAGAGACTCAGGGAGGGATTGCAGTTGTGCCATTTCTGGGGTGGCCTGAGCCTCTATCCTTCACTGCAAAATGAAGATAGTAATAAAACTCTTCACGGGACTGTGGGGAACATTAAGAAGAAAGCCCTTAGTATGCCGGGTGGAGTGGAACACACTGTAATCCCAGCAGCTTGGGAGGCTGAGGCAGGAGGATCGTAAACTGGAGGCCAGCCTCAGCCACTCAGCAAGGCCCTAAGCAACTCCGTGAGACCCTGTCTCTAAATAAAATATAAAAGGGCTGGGGAGGTGGCTCAGGGGTTAAGCACCCCTGGGGTCAATCCCTGGCACCATAAAAAGGTCCTTAGCATGGACTCAGCCTGTGACCTGCCCCAGGTTTGCTTCTTGGGACTGTCTCCACCTGGCTGGATGGATTGATCATGTTGGATGATACATGTGAAAGTGTAGGCTAATTATACTTGGAAATGGGTGACAGGTCCTTATGCCTAAATCAAGGCACCTTATAATGGTATGTTAACCCTCAAAGGTTATAAATATTATTATTATTATTACATTTATTATTTGTTTTATTTTTTTGGCAGAGCTGGGGATTGAACCTTGGACCTCTTGCATGCTAGGCAACTGCTCTACTTGTATCCCAGCCTTACAATTTTTTTCTTTGACAGTACTGGTGATTGACCCCAGGGGTGCTTACCCACTGAGCCACATCCCCAGCCCTTTTTATATTTTATTTAGAGACAGGGTCTCGCTGAGTTGCTGAGGACGAGGACCTGGCTAAGTAGCTGAGGCTGGCCTCCACCCTTCGAGCCTCCTGCCTCAGCCTCCCAAGCCGCTGGGATAACAGGCATGAGGCACTGGGAAGGCTCTGGAATGTTTTTGTAGACACTTTCTGCAACTGGGCATTCTTACAGTGTCCTTCCTTTCCCCTGTTTCCTTCCTCTCTCTTCCTCTCCACCTTCAACAGGCAGTTTTTCTTGGAATCCTTCAGTTCCCTCCTCTATAAAATGGAGGTGGTGTTACTGGCCGACCTGAGGCGGTGCTGAGGAAGGTGTCTGACACAGTGTTGTGGAACTGGAGAAGGTCCAAAGCGAACAGCGTCTCATGGGTCCTTGGGAAGCATCCCACCCCACCCGCAGCTCCCGTGAGACCCCCTTGTGGAGGTTCCGTTTCCCAGAATCCCTTGCCAACTGGCTCTGGCTGAGTTCAGCTGACCGATCCAGGTGGGGCCTGGTGGCTACAGGAAGGGGACGCCAGGTGTTTCTCCCTGGAATGGCCGCTAACTCCCTCCCAGGAGGACAGGCCCCGGTGGTGACTGGGACAGTCAGACACTGTGTTCCACGCTGCTGCCAAGGGCAACTGAAGTCCCCGTCTGCCTCTTCCTGGACTCAGCTCTGGGCACAGTTTCCTTGGTTGATTGTATTTTGTGCCCTTTTGCTATAATAATAACGAGTATGGCAGAGTTTCTGAGTTCTATGAGTTCTCTCAGCAAATCAGTGAACCTGGGGACGGTTCCAGGGACCCCCACACCGATTACAAAAGAAATGACTAGGAATGAGGACACACACCTGTAACTCCAGCAGCTCGGGAGGCTGAGACAGGAGGATGGAAAGGTGGAGGCCAGCCTCAGCCACTTAGCAAGGCCTGGAGCAACTCAGCGAGACCCTGTCTCTAAATAAAACATAAAAAGGGCTGAGGATGTGGCTCAGTGGTAGAGCGCTTGCCTAGCATGTGGGAGGCCCTGGGTTCGATCCTCAGCACTACATAAAAATAAAGAAAACGAAAGGTATTCTGTCTATCTCCAATGAAAAAATATTTTTAAAAAAGGGTTGGGGACATGTCTCTGTGGTTAAGCGCCCTGGAGTTCAATCCCTGGTACCAAAATAATAATAATAAAAAACAAAAACAGTAAAAAATTTTAAAAGGCGGAGAACACAGCTCAGTGGTACAGGGCCCCTGGGTTGAATCCCCAGTGTGGGAAGAAAGGAAAAAAAAAGAGTCACGTAGGTCTCTGGTCTGTGCATCTGGGTGGCGTCATTCAAAGAGCTGACCTGGGACAGGGTGACTCATCAGCGTGGGGAAACCCAGGGTTCAGAAGTCATACACTGTGCAGAATGGGGGATGGAGGGCAGCCTAGGGTGGTGGGTCTTGGCTCTTGATTCAGGCAGTCAGCAAACAATTGAGTGTCATTGTGACCACTCAAGGAGGGACCTGGCCAGAGAAACCAGAAAAAAGGACAAAGCCAAACGGTGTGAGAAGCACCAGGCAAGAAAGGCAGGTGGGAACCGGGCACCATGGCGCACGCCTGTCATCCCAGCAGCGTGGGAGGCTGAGGCAGGAGGATGAAAAATTGGAGGCCAGCCTTTGCCACTTAGCGAGGCCTTAAGCAACTCAGCGAGACCCTGTCTCTAAATAAAATATAAAAAGGGCTGCAGAGGTGGGTCAGTGGCTGAGCACTCCTGGGTTCAATCCCTGGGACCCAAAAACACACCACCCAGGTGGTGACGTAATGATACACCGATTCTAAAAATAAGATTAACATAAAGGAGCAACGTACTGTTTTTTTTTTTTTTTTCTTGATGACTGCTTTGAGTCTTCTTCTGAGGGGGTGGTAAATACCAAATATTTACTCTCTCAAGTGTTCTCTCTCTCCCACTCTGTCTTTCGCCTCTCTCTCCCTCCCTTCTTGGTGCCTCTGGTTGGCCAGGTTGCAGATACAATTTTAGGTTGTGTCTTAGGCAATCCAGCTCCGTGTCCTACCTCCCCCCCACCAACTCTTGTTTCTGTCTCTTCTGAGCCAAGTACAATGTACGGTTGGTCCCTAATGACCGGGTTTGGTTTGGTTTTGCAATGCTGGGTTAGGAATCCAGGGTCTTGCAGGCGATAGGAAAGTGTTCTGCAATTGAGCTGTAATATCCACCCTCTAATGCTAGTTTTTATTTTTTATCTTTTTGTACCAGGGATGCTCAACCCCTGAGCTACCTCCCCAGCCCTTTTTATATTTTATTTTGAGACAGGGTCTCACTGAGTTGCTTAGAACCTGGCTAAGCTGGTGAGGCCGGCCTCCAACTTGCAATCCTCCTGCCTCAGCCTCCCCAGCTGCTACGATGACAGGGTTGTGCCACCGTGCCGGGCTATGACCCCTTTGTTTTTGGATGGTGTCCTAGGCGTAGGCTTGTTCAAATCCAATGATAGGGTCAGTGGGACACGGCATGACACGGCGTGCACTAAAATGTTGCCCACGTTCTCTGAGCTCTATAGCAATGGTTCCCACGTGAGAGCTGTTTTGTCTTCCCCCCATACCCTGGGGACATCTGGCAACATCTGGAGACATTGTTATGCCTTTTATGCAAAGGACATAACCTGACATCTAATATTGGTTACTGTTTTTATTCATTCTAACAACATTACTTACTATTTTTATTAATAATATGTTTAGGCCACTGGCCCATGGGTGCATCTCAGGGATTTCCCCCTGCATGTCAACACAGCAAAGAATTGATGAATCCTCTAGTAGAGAAATTCAGTACATTTAGAGTTTATTCAAGTCAGGCAGGGTGGCACACGCCTGTCATCCCAGCAGCTTGGGAGGCTGAGGCAGGAGGATCACAAATTGGAGGCCAGCCTCAGCAACTTAGCGAGGCCCTGAGCAGCTCAGCGAGACCCTGTCTCTAAATCAAATATAAAAAGGGCTGGGGATGTGGCTCAGTGGTTAAGCCCCCTGGGGTCAATCCCGGGTACCAAAAAAAAAAAAAATTATTCAAATCGACTTGACCGAGAGTCCCCTTTTATCTTGATTCTCGAGAGACATCTGTTCCCATCTTGAGGAAGAATTTTGTCTTAGCGATGCTGAAAAATGATGCTCTAGAGCAGATTTGGGAAGTTAGAACCAAATCTTGCCTGCTGGCTGTGAACTCAGAACAGCTTTTATGGGTTTAATTGAAAAAAAGACAAAGAAAAGAAGAACAGTATTTCATGACTTGTGAAAATAAGTCCAATTTCAGTGTTCACGAGTGAAATATTTTGAGAACCCAGCCGGCCTCTTTTGCTGACAGGTTGTCTGTGGCCAGATATAAGATGGGGATACTGACTGTAGCAAGCTCATGCCATTGGAAAGATTGCATTTAATTTTTCCTGTGAAGAGAAGCCAGGTACATAGTAGACACTCAGTAAAATCTTTGTCATTCATCAAGGTGGGAAAGCATTAGAACTTGACTTGCTTTGACAGACGGGCTTGTGGTTTTCTGTCAGGTATCCCTTCCCACTGGATTAGTTAGGTCCTCTGTGGAAGTTTCTGGAAAAGGGAATTACTTTTCTCAGCTCAGATTCCCATCTTCCTTTGCTGCATGTGGCCAATGGGCGCTGGCTCTGGAGGTCTCCAGCTGGTGGGGACCAGTTTGTTTAAAGAACGAGCAGATTTTCTCACTGTTTTGCCTTGGCCGTCCTGGGGTTTGGCCATAGACTGAACACTTTGAAAGTTTAACCAATACCCTGCACAAAACTCAACTCAAAATGGATCAAGGAGCTAGGAATTAGACCTGAGACCCTTCACCAAATAGAAGAAAAAGTAGGCCCGAATCTCCATCACTTTGGCTTAGGACCAGACTTCCTTAACAAAACCCCCATACACAAGAAATAAAAGCAAGCATCAGTAAATGGGATGGATTCAAACTAAAAAGCTTTTTCTCAGCACAGGAAACAATCAATAATGTGAAAGGAGAGAAATTCTTTTCCACACACAATTCAGACAGAGCACTCATCTCCAAAGTTTATAAAGAACTTAAAAAACTTTACATCAAAAATATGAAGAACCCAGTCAATAAATGGGCTAAGGAAATGAGCAGACACTTCACAGAAGATACACAGGTGATCAACAAATATATGAAAAAGTGCTCCTCATCCCTAGTAATTAGAGAAATGCAAAATAAAACCACCCTAAGATTTCATCTCATTCCAATTAGAATGGCTATTATCAAGATCACAAGCAATAATAAGTGTTGGAGAGGATGTACACTCATAAAAGGTACTCATAAAAGGTACACTCATACATTGCTGGTGGGGTTGCAAATTAGTTCAGCCACTCTGGAAAACAGTATGGAGATTCCTCAGAAAGCTTGGAATGGACCCACCATTTGACCCAGCTATCCCACTCCTCGGTTTATACCTGAAGGACTTAAAATTAACATTCTACAGTGATGCAGCCACATCAATGTTCATAGCAGCTCAATTCACAATAGCCAGATTGTGGAACCAACTTAGATGCCCTTCAATTGATGAATGGATAAAGAAACTGTGGTATATATACACAATGGAATATTACTCAGCCATAAAGAAGAGTAAAATTATGGCATGTGCTGGTGAATGGATCAAGTTGGAAAATATCATGCTAAGTGCAATAGGCCAAGCCCAAATAACCAAAGGCTGAATGTTTTCTCTGATAAGTGCGTGACAATATATAATGATGGGGAGTAGCAGGGCGAAGAGAAGAA
Source organism: Sciurus niger (assembly GCA_020740815.1). Lineage (NCBI taxonomy): Eukaryota > Metazoa > Chordata > Mammalia > Rodentia > Sciuridae > Sciurus > Sciurus niger. The sequence goes on from JAHUXG010028851.1 coordinate 19,518, forward strand.
TGAAGGAACTTTGGATGGTGTAGAGGAAAATGGGGTGGAAGCGGGTGGGGGACAGAAAGTAGACTGAAACAGTATTGTCCTATATATGTGTATGATCACATGAATGGTGTGAATCCACATTGTGTACAACCAGAGAAATGAAAAGTTGTACCCATTTGTGTACAATGAATCAAAATGCAGTATAATTAAAATAAATAAATTCCATAAACTTCCAAAAAAAAAGAAAGTTTAACCGAAACCTCCCTTTAGCCCGGCACTGAGTGCCCAAGAGTTGACTGAGTTACGTCCGCCATCTGTCACACCCACACCCGCCCAAGGAGAAGAGCGAACGCTCTTTACAAGGCATGTTGCTACCATGACAATTTCCCGCCTAAGGAGCGCCTTCCAGGCCTCTGATTTTACATTTCCAGATACACATGCTGCCTCGTTTGGCACCAGGGTGGCAAACTCATTTCACAGGGGACCCCATGGTGGATGCGGCTGGCTTTGTGGACAGGCTGTGGGTCAGAGAGCAGCCCTTCCAGATCAACACGTAACTTTATTTCCAAATGCACTGAGTCCCCTTTGGGTCAGAGGGCTGCATACTCATGGGCCTGACTTCCATGGGGCTCCCCCAGGACCCCCATTTCTGGTCAGTGCTCCCTCTGACCAGGACCGGCTGCTAGTCTGCGGGGCAGGTAAGCTGGACAGAGATAGAGAACCGCTTCTTTTCCTCTGGTGTCGTCAGAAAGACCCAGGGAAGAGTTTCATTGGCTGGTCTTCCATGATATGCAAATCACTGACCAATCACAGTACTCAGGAGACGCTGCATGCTGATTGGTCAGGTCGATGGCTCCTCTTTGGGCTAAGTGGAGGATTCAGCTACAACTGAGCCAGGCTATTGGGCAAGTGGTTCCTGGAAGGAACGGAGGAAAGGGCAGCAAACCTGGGGCGTCCAGAGACACCCACTGTCTATCATCTGTCTAAGCTCTTCTTTCCGGGAGAAGGGAAATTTGACACTTGCATTTAGGTAGTACTGTTAGAGATAAATGTCGTACTCATTTCTCTTCCCAGGGAACTTGCATTTGAAAGAGAAAGAAGCTGGACCATCTGAGCCATTTGCTAAGGTAAAGTGCCTCTTCCGAGCCCTTTTTATATTTTATTTAGAGACAGGGTCTCACTGAGTTCCTTAGGGCCTTGCTAAGTTGCTGAGGCTGGCCTCCAACTTGCAATCCTCCTGCCTCAGCCTCCTGAGCTGCTAGGATGACAAGGCGTGCACCAGATTTATTCTCTTTTTGCTAGGGATTGAACCTAGGGTGCCCTACCACTGAGCTACATCCCCAACCCCACAACCTTTCTTTTTTTAATTTTGCAACTGAGTCTCACTAAATTGCCCAGGCTGGCCGTGAACTTAGAATCCTCTTGCCTCACCTTCCCAAGTAGGTGAATGATGTTTTTGAACAAGAAAATAAAATCAGCCCCGTGGCTGATCTTCCATGTCCAAGGTCCTTCACAAACCGACCACCCTCTAATTACTGAGGTTGGTGGCTCACACTTGGAACCCCAGGCAGGAGAACAGGAGAATGCCAAGTTCTCGGCCAGCCTGGGCCAAAGGGGCTGGGGATGGAACCCAGGGGTGGAGAGCTGCAGGTTCAATTTCCAGCAGCTCAGGAGGCTGAGGCAGGAGGATCTCAAGTTGGAGGCCAGCCTCAGCAACTTAGCCAGGACCTGAGCTGCTCAATGAGATCCTGTGTCTAAATAAAATATAAAAAAGGGCTGGGGATGTGGCTCAGTGGTTAAGCACCCCTGATACCAAAAGAAGAAAGAAGAGGAGGAGGAGGAGGAGAAGGAGGAAGAAGGAGAAAAGAAGAATTTAATGCTCCCTAGGGATCTGCTAGACCTGGATTCTGTGTCCTTGCACATGAGATGTGGCCTGTTTTCCACACGAGTTTGATTCACTACCCGACACTGTCGTGCATGGGTATTTCAGCTGCTGTGAACAACTCAGATTTGCTCCTGGGGATTTTTTGACTACAAAAATCCCTCCAAGGAGGCGCAACCCTACCCAAGCTGGGCGGGGTGGGTGCATCTGAGCCCTCACTACAAACACTCCCTTTGGTCTACTGGGTCCTTCTTCAATCTGAGGTGGGCGGAGATGTTCCAAATCCTTCCTATTCATTGTCACTAGCCCCTGCTGAGTCACGAATAGCTATTCTGGCCATAGCACCCTTCTGCAGGGTGGGGAGAGTCTGCAGAGGGTCCCTTGTCTTGCAGGGAAGCTGACTCTCTGGAACCCTGGAGATTTACTGCAGTCTAGACAGTGAAAAGTCACCACCCAGAGGATGGGTTTGAATTTTGTTGCTTAGGAAATAAGGATCCATGAGAAGCTCAGTGGTGCCCTGGACCCCCAGTCCAGGATTCTGCAGTTCATCACATAAAAGGAAACGCAGCTGCTGGGCACAGTGGCCCATGCCTGTCATTCCAGCGGCTCAGGAGGCTGAGGCAGGAGGATGGCAAGTTGGAGGCCAGCCTCAGCAATTTAGCAAGGCCCTAAGGAACTCAGCAAGACCCTATCTCTAAATAAAATACAAAGTAGGGCGGGGGTTTATCTCAAAGGTTAAGTATCCCTGAGTTCAATCCCTGGTACCCACCTCCCCACAAAAAAAGAAATGTAACTGTTAGCACTCAGATATCAATTGGAGTTTGATGTTGTATTTTCCTTTTCAGTAAACCTGAAGGAATATCTTTTCTTTCTTTTTTCTTTCTTCCTCCCCACCTTTTAGGTACTGGGGATTGAACCCAGGGGTGCTTAACCACGGAGCCACATCCCCAGTCCTTTTTAATATTTTATTTTGAGACAGGGTCTCACTGAGTTGCTGAGGCTGGCCTCCAATTTGCCATCCTCCTGCCTCAGCCTCCAGAGCTGCTGGGATTATAGGTGTGTGTCCCTGCACCTGGATAAGGGACTTACAAATGTGGTGATAGTTCATGTTATGTGTCAACTTAACTGGGCCTTTAATGTCAGATATGTGGTCAAACGTTATCCTTGTGTTTCTGCAAGGGGGTTTTTGGATGAGATTCAAATTTAAAGGGATGTAGTGACTAAAGCAGACTGGGCCTCCCTAATGTGGGTGGGGCTCATCCCATCCGTTTCAGAGAAGTATCATGATTGTCTAATAAACATATGATCTTTAGCTTCAGGGAAAGCAAATTAGACTGCAGTGCTATACCACTTTATACTAAGTTGACAAAAAAATGTTTGGGTCTAGCACACTGGAGAGGGCATGGGCCCATAGCAACAGTGTAAATCAGAAAAGACACTTTGTACACAATTGGCATTATTGTATAAGGTTGAATATCCCAGGCAGTTCCCACACATGTCTGTAATCCAGTGGCTCCGGAGGCTGAGGCAGGAGGATCGCAAGTTGGAGGCCAGCCTCCAACTTAGTGAGGCCCAGAGCAACTCAGTGAGACCCTGTCTCTAAATACAACATAAAAGGGGCTGGGGTTGTGGGTTCAGTGATAGAACACTTGCCTTGCACGTGTGAGGCACTGGGTTCGATTCTCAGCACCACATAAAAATAAATAAGTAAAATAAAGGCATTGTGTCTATCTACAACTAAAAATATTTTTTTAGAAAAGAATGTCTCACAAACAGAGAAACAAGATGTATCCCATTTGTTTACAATAAAAATAAATTAAAAAATAAAAGAATGTCTAAGTGCTGGGGATGTAGCTCAGTTGGTAGAGTGCTTGCCTAGCATGCACAAGGCCCAGGGTTCGATTCCCAGCACCACCAAAAAATTTAAAAAAAAAGAATGCCTGGTATTCCCATCTGTTGGGTGGAACCCAGGGCCTCTATCACTGAGCCACACTCCCAACCCCACCTGTTTACTTTGCTGTATTTTCCTAAAGTTCCCTCCCTGCAGGTCTTTATGGCCCAGTCCTGTAATCCTAGTGACTCAGGAGGCTAAGGCAGGAGGATCACATGTTCAAGGCCAGCCTCAGCAACTTAGTGAGGCCCTGAGCAACTCAGCAAGACCCTGTCTCTAAATAAAATATAAAAAGGGCTGGGGAGGTGGCTCAAGGGTGAAGTGCCCCTGGGCTCAATCCCTGGTACCAAAAAAAAAAAAAAAAATCATATAAGGAAAGCACATTTGAGAGGCTCATTGGATCCCTCAAGCAGTCTAAAAGAAAAAAGGCAGGCTTGGTGGCACGAACCTGTAATTCCAACTCAGGAGGCTGAGGCAGGAGGATGGCAAATTGGAGGCCAGCCTCAGCAATTGAGTGAGACCGTTTCTCAAAATAAAATATCAAAAGGGCTGGGATGTGGCTCAGTGATGGAGTGCCCCTGGGTCAGTCCCCAGTCCTGGGGGAGAATCGGTAGCTGTGGACAGAGGACTAGGTACAGCCTGATTGACAGGACAACTCGCTGTGTGATATAGAGGCTGGAAACTGACCCGAAAGCAAGAAAAGCCTCGGGTCGTCCTGTTATATGAAAGGGACACTCAGATTAGGCCCAGGACTCTGTAACTGCCTTGGGTCATTCTGGTGGTGGATGGCCAGGGAGTGCCTAGGGGAGCTTCCGGCCTCTTCACGCTCTGGTTTCTGAAAAACTAGAAGTAAAACGGGAGTTAGTGCCACCTAGAGGTCAAGAGAGGCCATGTCCCAGGAGGACGGGGAAATTCTTAGACTACCTCTTCGTTTTATAAATTGGGGGTGGAGGGGGGGATGTTAAAGTATCATAAAAATAATTTCTCTCTCTCTGTGTCTCTGAATTTTGATACTAGCATGCACAATATATTTAAAAACTGTCATAAATCTACAATAAAAAGATTATCCAAGCCAGGCGCGGTGGCGCATGCCTGTCATCCCAGCAGCTCGGGAGGCTGAGGCAGGAGGATCCCAAGTTGGAGGCCAGCCTCGGCAACTCTGCGAATCCTAAGCAACTTAGCAAGACCCTGTCTGTAAATATAAAATAAAAGGGCTGGGGATGTGACTCAGTGGTTAAGCATCCTGGGTTCAATCCCTGATTAAAAAAAAAAAAAAATTCCAATTTAAAAATGAGCAGGTTTTTTTCTTTCTCTTTTCTTTTCTTTCTTTCTTTTTCATACTGGAGATTTAACCCAGGGGCATGTGAACACTAAGTCACATCCCCAGCCCTTTTGTTTTTTATTTTGAAACAGTCTTACTAAGTTGCTTAGGGTGTTTTATTTTATTTTTTGTACTGGAGATTGGACTCAGGGGCACTCGGCCACTGAGCCACATTGCCACCTCTATTTTGTATTTTATTTAGAGACAGAGTCTCACTGAGTTGCTTAGGGCCTCGCTTTTGCTGAGGCTGGCTTTGAACTCACAATCCTCCTGCCTCAGCCTCCCAAATCGCTGGGATAACTGGCGTACCTGTAACACCACGCCCAGCTTCATTTTTATTATAAGAAACTTGTATACTGCCTTCCAAGTCACCAGAAATAGGACTCTTAAAAGGATTCAGAATTTTGGTGGGCATTGTGGTGCTCACCTGTAGTCCCAGCAACTCAGAGGCTAAGGGGCAGGAGGATAGAAAGTTGGAGGCCAGCCTCCACAATTTGGCGAGGTCCGAAGCAATTTAGTGAGGCCCTGTCTCTAAATAAAAATAAATAAATAAATAAATAAATAAATAGGGGTCGGGAGTGGCTCAGTGGTAAAACACCAATATTGGGTATTAAATCCCCAATAGCCCCTCAAAAAATGGAGAATGTTTCAGTCTATAAATATACCATCATTTCTTTAACTATTTATTCCCTTATTGATAGATATTTAAGGTTTGTCCCACTATCCAACTGCAAACTGGGTAACTGAGTTTCTTTTTTTCCTGAATGATTTCCCCCCGGATCAGGGGAAAGGTTGTGGGGTGCACGCCTGTAATCCTAGCGGCTCGGAGGCTGAGGTAGGAGGATCGCAAGTTGGAGGCCAGCCTCAGCCACTTAGCGAGGCCCTAAGCAACTCAGCAAGACCCTGTGCCTACGTAAAATAGAAAAAGGCCTGGGGAGGTGGCTCAGTGGTTAAGCACCCCTGGGTTCAATCCCTGGTACAAAAAAAAAAAAAAAAATTAGATTTTAGATATCTTTCTGGCTCTTGCCAATTTCACCTTGCGCAAGGTCTATGCGACACAGTCTCTGCCTCCTCAAAGCCCGGTGCCTCCCCATCACCCCAGCTCCGGCTTTGCTGTCAACTCCACCTCCTCCAAGCGCGATCCTCTGCCGCAGCTCCTGCCGGTCCGCTCCACGCTGAGCTCGCGGGCGCTCCCGGCCTCCCCACCCGGCCGCGGTTCCCCGCTCCCGGGAAAAGCCCGTGCTGCGCTCCGCGGCGCCTGCCCATCAGGTCGGCTTTGCGGTCCCCGGTGCAGTGGGGCACGTTGGTAGGTTCTGAACTTCCCTCTGCCCGAGGTGTCCCGCCTCGGATCCCAGGAAGATCAACCCTGAGTCCTGGGTCACTCTCCCCTCCCGTCACTTCTGGCCCCTACCACTAGGCGGCGCAAGGGGTCGGCTCTGGATAACCACCCGCAGCGTCCCCAAGCCACCAGATCCTCTGC
>JAHUXG010028852.1:0-49920 GCA_020740815.1 Sciurus niger
AAAACATGTTCAGAAAAGCTTTCTCTCTGACTCTATCTTGGTACTAATCTTGGATTGGGAAACAAATTCCTGCATGACAAAGATGTACTTAGCCATGGCAGAAATGACAAAGAATTCTCCCCTGCTCTATCCTGATATGTTTGTGTTAGGTTGATCAGTCCTGACTTTTTCCACTTAGAAGTAAAGTGAGTTTTCATCATCTTGAGCCTAGGAGACTTGCCCATGGGCACATATTGTTTTTACATTTGTTTTATTTACTGGTAATTAGAGAATTAAGAGCAGAAGTTAGAAAATATAAGTGATTTACCAGTTTTGATTTCCTAAATTGCAGGTTTGAATTGCTTCCTATTTTATAATCCTAAGCATTTTAGAGAAGGGTGGGAAGTGACATTTGAATAGAGCAGTCACACACACTGCTAGGGGAAAAGAGAAAGTTTGACTTGAAAACTGGTTTTATTTTTAGGAAACTGAGTCGACAAGAGTATGAGAGACAAGAAAGAGCACAGCGGCTGTCAGCTGCAGATGAAAAGGCAGTTTTGGCTGCACAGGAAGTTAAAACTTACAAGTGAGTTCAGTGTCTAATGAACTCTAGTGTTAGCTTTCTTTTGAATCTGATTTGACATGATGTAGAAGAAAAGAGCACAGAAGTATAAGTAATGAGAGGATATGAATACATTCAATTCACACAGAAGAAAAATAAATTTCAGTTGAACAAATGAAAAATGCTAACAAAATTTGATTTATACCAAAATGCTGGCAAGACCATAAGGGAACTTGGTTCATGCAAACATGAACCAAGGGTTTTGTATGTTGGAGTAATTCTTTAAGAAAGCAGTTTGCTATGCAATGTTTTAAAACCATTAATGTGCCATTTGATAGAGCTGTGAAATCTCTATGGGTAAACTTTTAAAAAAGAAAAGTTTTAAGGAAGAAGATATACCTAGCAAAATTATTTCAGAACACATTGATGAATAGTTAAGGAAATTATAATTTATCAATTCAGAATCTCTTGCAGTTAAGTTAGAAAACAATTAGATAGTATTAGATTTTATATGTTTATTTTTTTTATTTTATTTTATTTTATTGTTGATCTTGGGGATTGGACCAAGGGAAGCTTTACCACTGAGCTATATCCCCAGACCTTTCTTTACATTGAGACAAGGTCAGAGTTGCATAGATTCTCACTAAATTGGTGAGGCTGTCCTCAAACTTGTGATCCTCCTGCCTCAGTCTCCCAAGTCACTGGAATTATAGGTGTGTGTCATTGCACCTGGGTGTAATGTTAATTTTGATCTCACATGATTGGTATAACTAGATAAAGTGTGTTTTTTATGTATGATGAAGTCTTTAAAGTATAGCTGACAGAGTAAAGGGAACATGGTCAGATTGTTTCAGATTTTATTCAATTTTTTTGACTAATAAAACCAAGTATAATTTTTAGGCACAGAATTGAAGAAATGGAGGAAGAAATACAGAAAGCAGAGCACTCATGTAAGAATCAGGTAGTGATTAATACTGTTGTGTAGTTGCAGATTTTTTTGATATCTAATACAGACCTTATAGGCTAGTATAATGAGTCCCTAAACATTTCTTTTAATGTGTTGTCTTTTTCAGATTGCCACTCATGAGAAGAAAGCTCATGATAACTGGGTAAGACTTTTTCCCCCCTTTTCTTATTTTGTGTATAGGCTACACAACCGAATTTGAATATATCTTTCTCTAATAGCTCAAAGCTCGTGCTGCAGAAAGAGCTATAGCTGAAGAGAGAAGGGAAGCTGCTAATTTGAGACACATATGTGATTTTGATACCTTCCTGTATGTTTTATGGTGTTTTAAGACTATGCTAGATGGTATCTAAGAAGGAGTAGATTACTGTTTCACATTTAAGTCCATTCTTTCTCAATATTCAAGATTATTGGAAATGACCCAAAAGATGGCAATGCGGCAAGATGAACCTGTGATTCTAAAATCAATGGCGGGAAGAGCAAAGACACAAAACCCTCCCTGGAGAGGTAGGGGGCACTTTGTAAGGGGAGGTAGACTATTTCTTCGTGCAGAATGTATGTAAATTACTTTTTATTTCTGTGTGTAATGGTTATGAATAATCTGAATGACTTGCTAAAGGGCGGGCAGTGTAAAGGCTGCTTTTAAGTGGGAACAAGGCATTGTTGTCCTTAGGTCCACTGAGCAAGAATGGGTCTTTTGGCCAGTTCCCTGTGAGTGCTGGAGAACGGTCTCCTCCACTGACAGCAAAGCCAGCTGGGAGACCTGTCTCTGCTACTCTGAATGGAAGAGATATGGGTAGAAGTGAATTTGATGAGCATTCACATGTTGCTTTGCAATAAACTGTTTCAAGGGTTTTTTTCCCCCCTTTTGAGTATTCTATTGAAAACATTATAGAATGTGGGCCTGTACATATATGGAAGAAAATTTCTTATTTTGTCTTATTGGATAAATAGTGTGCTGTAAAATCTGCTGTACAATAGACAACTTTTATTCCTGGAGGTCCCTGTATTATTTTTTTTTCTTTACAATTTTACACTGTGAAGTGTAAGCCTTTATCTTTAAATTAACTCTCTCTCGTCTTCCTTTTTCAAATATTCTGAAAGTAGCCTTAAAACTCTATGCATGGCTGGGGAAATAGCTCAGTTGGTAGAGTGCTCACTTTGCAAGCACAAGGCCCTGGGTTCAATCCCCAGCACCGAAAAAAAGAAAAAAAAACTGTATACAGCATTATATTTCCATTTTCATTATAATAATGTGAAATACTGAGTCTTATTTCCAATTTTAAATGTCTATAGTATTGGTAAGATTGGAAGTCAGGTTATACAGAGTGAAGAAAAGCCAGCCCACATACTTCAAGTCTATAGCTTGAAGTTCAGGACCAGTACTTTTAATGTGCAGGGCTTCCTGCTGGTCTTTCAATCCAAGGCATTTCTTTTTTTACTTACTTAACTTAAGTTTCTGCATAAATTGTGACTTATATATTGGGAAATCAGTCTTTAATGTTGCTTTCTAGTTATTGTTGAACCCTGACCTGCCCACAATTGGTTTCTATCTTCTGCAAAATACATGCAAGGGCTCTGTTCTTTCTTTCCCAAGTGTCAATGGATGGACCTTTTCCTCATCCTCGATGGTCTTCTGAAGCATCTGGGAAACGCTTTGCCTCTGGTAAGGGGCCAAGTCATTTCAAAGACTCTAGGATTGTGGATGCAGGATATTTATTCTTTTCACGTTGGAATGATTCTAAATTCATTCTCTGACTTCAAACAGACCCGGGACGTGGTCCAGCTCCCGTGAACAGCAGCTCCAGGAGCTCTTCTCCAGCCAAGGTGATGGATGAGGGCAAGGTAAATTCTGCAGGCATTGTGAATCATGAGGTCATGCGGGAACATTAGCTTTCCTACAGCACTTGCTCTTGACATCATCCCTGTTTGTGTTCTATTTGTGCTACCGCATTTGTTTTTTGAAACGCAAACCATTCCCCACAAACCTGAGGCCCCCTCAGTTCCCTCAGTTACTTCTTTGGCTGAGCATCCAATAGCTGTAAGTACTTAGAGGTTGAGGACTGAACGGGGCTTCTATTCTGTGTATTTCTGCAAAGGGTATGAGGAATATGCAATTGACCTTGTTTGCCTTAAACTGCATGCAGTACTGAGCTTACTTTTCTCCTTAACTTGGGAGTATTGCTGAAGTGTGTTTAACCATCATTAACTTCAGAATGTGAAAAGTCATCACTCCAACTTCACATTGTATTTTGTGTTCAATGTTCTAAGGTAAAGTAAATTTATTATACATTACATAATTCCTCATTATTATCCTTGGGAGTATGGTGTTTAGGAGTTCTTCCATTTGTACAGTAGGAGACAAACCTGATTTTGAGTGATTTAAATTAGATGGGTAACAGATTTTCTGGAAATTAACTAGTGTTTCAGTGAATAATGATAATGTGAAATGACCTGTTGAGCCAGTCCCAAGCAGTAGACACATTTGTTCACATGAGTGCATTCTTTAGTAACTTTGTAGCTATTATATCTGGTAGGTCTTCTGCTGCTCTGTATTAAAATAAAAATTTAATTGCTTAGTTTCCAACCCACTTCTCCTAGGAAATAGTCTTTATCTCATATATGGTGTACTGTAAATGGAAGTAAATAAGAAAGCTTTGTCTTTCTAATTTGTGTATATAGTATCGTGTTGGAAAATACTTGCAAGTTCTTGTATGTCTATACCAAGAATATACATTTTTTGAGAAATCTTTTTATCTAAGGGCACCTTAGATAAGACCCCAAACCCCTTCTCAGTTGAAGACTTTAAAGAGAGTAGAGACCCTTTGATAGAGAGGAGTAGAGGTGGGAGGAGCATAGCTTAGAGGCAAACCTGGGATTGAGTTCCAGGCAGGCCTTTTACATGCACTGAGACCTTCAGCAAATTTGCCTCAGTTCCCACTTAGTTAAAATAAGACACTAAATGTTCTGGGAATTTGAATGATATATGAAAGGCTTCCGAAGATACTCTGAATAATAGCTATTATTACATGCATAGAGAATGGAGTTTTCATTATGTTCTGTACCTTCTTAATATGCAAGTCTTGAGCTATTGTGATGAAAGAGCTGTGGTGGGGGAGGGGCTCCCTTTGAAATCGGCTGTAGTGCATAGAGCATGACGTACTGGTCAGAAGTCACCTGTTAATACCTTCTGCCAGTCTTCTTGCCTTTCCCTTTCCCATGCAGATATAATCAGTAACACACACTGCTCGCTCTTGTGGCATTGTTCTAACCTCTGTCAGCTGTCAATGGGAACGTGTGGGAGTGGGAGAGTTTTGTTTCACTGATGGTGCTCTCTGGACAGGTGCCTGTCCTGGGTTTTGGCGTTTACCTTGTTGCTACTTTGTCTTAATATACAGGAATTTTAAAACTAACTGCTCTCAAATCTTAAATTATAGGTTAATATGGCTACCAAAGGTCCCCCTCATTTCCCAGGGGTATCTCTCATGGCCTCCCCTGTGGGAGGGCCCCTACCACCACATATTCATATGGACCGCCACCTCGGCCACTTCCGGGGCCACTTCCTTGGCCACTTCACCTCGGTGGGCCTTTTGGACCTCCACCATTTGGTATGATGATCTGAACACTACTGATTGACCTGTAAATCATATTCATCTTTTCTTTCTATTCCTTGCTAAACCAATTGCTATCTCTGGGCTTTACAGTGCAGTAACAAAGGTGACTTAGTACATTTTAGCTTTTCCTCCAGTTTCTTGGGGCACATAAGGCAGGCACTAAATAATCTTTTTTTTTTTTTTTTTTTTTTTTTTTTTTATTATAAACAAATGGGATACATGTTGATTCTCTGTCTGTACATGGCGTAAAGGCATACCATTTGTGTAATCATAAATTTACATAGGGTAATGTTGTTTGATTCATTCTGCCATTTTTTTCCCTTCCTCCCTCCCCTCCCACCCTTCCCCTCCATCTATACAGTCCTTCCTTCCTCCATTCCTGCCACCCTCCCTAAACCCAACTCCAACCCCAACACTAACCCTTCCCACCCCCCATTATGTGTCATCATCCACTTATTAGTGATATCATTCTTCCTTTGGTTTTTTGAGATTGGCTTATCTCACTTAGCATGATATTCTCCAATTTCCTCCATTTGCCTGCAAATGCCATAATTTTATCATTCTTTATGGCTGAGTAATATTCCATTGTATATATATACCACAGTTTCTTTATCCATTCATCAATTGAAGGACATCTCGGTTGGTTCCACAATCTGGCTATTGTGAACTGAGCAGCTATGAACATTGATGTGGCTGTATCTCTGTAATATGCTGATTTTAAGTCCTTGGGGTATAGGCCAAGGAGTGGGATAGCTGGGTCAAATGGTGGTTCCATTCCAAGTTTCTAAGGAATCTCCACACTGCTTTCCAGAGTGGCTGCACTAATTTGCAGCCCCGCCAGCAATGTAAGAGTGTACCTTTCTCCCCACATCCTCGCCAACACCTGTTGTTGGTTGTATTCTTGATAATTGCCATTCTAATTGGGGTGAGATGGAATCTTAGGGTGGTTTTGATTTGCATTTCTCTTATTACTAGCGATGTGGAACATTTTTCCATATGTTTGTTGATTGCTTGTAGATCTTCTTCTGTGAAGTGTCTGTTCATTTCCTTAGCCCATTTGTCGATTGGGTCATTTGTATTCTTGGTGTAGAGTTTTTTGAGTTCTTTATAGATTCTGGAGATTAGCGCTCTATCTGAAGTATGATTGGCAAAGATTTTCTCCCACTCTGTAGGCTCTTTCTTCGCATTGCTGATAGTTTCCTTTGCTGAGAAAAGCTTTTTAGTTTGAATCTATCCCAGTTGTTGATTCTTGCTTTTATTTCTTGTGCTATGGGAGTCCTGTTAAGGAAGTCTGATCCTAAGCCAACAAGTTGAAGATTTGGACCTACTTTTTCTTCTATAAGATGCAGGGTCTGTGGTCTGATTCCGAGGTCCTTGATCCATTTTGAGTTGAGTTTTGTGTAGGGTGAGAGATAGGGGTTTAATTTCATTCTGTTGCATATGGTTTTCCAGTTTTCCCAGCACCATTTGTTGAAGAGGCTATCTTTTCTCCATTGCATATTTTTGGTCCCTTTGTCTAGTATGAGAAAATTGTATTTATTTAGGTTTGTGTCCGTGTCCTCTATTCTGTACCATTGATCCACCTTTCTATTTTGGTACCAATACCATGCTATTTTTGTTACTATTGCTTTGTAGTAGAGTTGAAGATCTGGTATTGCGATACCCCTGCTTCACTCTTTCTGCCAAGGATTGCTTTAGCTATTCTGGGTTTTTTATTCTTCCAGATGAATTTCATAATTGCTTGCTCTATTTCTGCAAGGTACATCATTGGGATTTAATTGGAATTGCATTGAATCTGTATAGCACTTTTGGTAGTATGGCCATTTTGACAATATTAATTCTTCCTATCCAAGAACATGGGGAGATCTTTCCATCTTCTAAGGTTTTCTTGAATTTCTTTCTTTAGTGTTCTGTAGTTCTCATTGTAAGTCTTTCACCTCTTTTGTGAGATTGATTCCCAAATACTTTATTTTTTGAAGCTATTGTGAATGGGGTAGTTTTCCTAATTTCTTTTTCTGAAGATTCATCACTTATGTATAAAAATCCCTTAGATTTATGTGCATTGATCTTATATCCCGCTTCTTTACTGAATTCACTTATGAGATCTAAAAGTTTTCTGGTGGAATTTCCTGGTTCCTCTAAGTATACCATCATATCATCAGCAAATAGGGATAGTTTGAGTTCTTCTTTTCCTATTCGTATCCTTTAATTTCTTTGGTCTGTCTAATTGCTCTGGCTAGAGTTTCAAGGATGATATTGAATAGAAGTGGTGAAAGAGGGCATCCCTGCCTTGTTCCAGTTTTTAGAGGAAATGCTTTCAGTTTTTCACCATTTAGAATGATATTAGCAATGGGTTTAGCGTAGATGGCCTTTACAATGTTAAGGAATGTTCCCACTATCCCTATTTTTTCTAGTGTTTTGAGCATGAAGGGTGCTGTATTTTATCAAATGCTTTTTCTGCATCTATTGAAATAATCATGTGATTCTTGACTTTAAGTCTATTGATATGGTGAATGACATTTATTGATTTTCCTGATGTTGAACCAACCTTGCATCCCTGGGATGAAACCCACTTGATCATGGTGCACTATCTTTTAATATGTTTTTGTATGCGATTTGCTAAAATTTTGTTGAGAATTTTTGCGTCGATGTTCATTAAGGATATTGGTCTGAAATTTTCTTTCCTCGATGTGTCTCTGTCTGGTTTAGGTATCAGGGTAATATTGGCTTCATAGAATGAGTTTGGGAGGGTTCCCTCCTCTTCTATTTTATGGAATACTTTGAGAAGTATTGAAATGAGCTCTTCTTTAAAGGTTTTGTAGAACTCGGCTGAGAACCCATCTGGTCCTGGACTTTTCTTTGTTGGTAGGCTTTGATGACTTCTTCTATTTCATTACTTGAAATTGGTCTATTTAAATTGTGTATGTCCTCCTCGTTCAGTTTAGGCAATTCTTATGTCTCTAGAAACCTGTTGATGTCTTCAAAATTTTCTATTTTGTTGGAGTATAGATTTTCAAAATAGCTTCTAATTATGTTTTGTATTTCAATCGTGTCTGTTGTGATATTTCCTTGTTCATTCCAAATTTTGGTGATTTGGGTTTTCTCTTGTCTTCTCTTTGTTATTGTGGCTAAAGGTTTATCAATTATGTTTACTTTTTTGAAGAACCAACTATTTATTTTGTCAATTTTTGTATTGTTTCTTTTGTTTCAATTTCATTGATTTCAGCTCTTAGTTTAACTATTTCCTGTCTTCTACTACTTTTGGTGTTGGTCTGTTCTTCTTTTTCTAGGGCTTTGAGCTGTAGTGTTAGGTCATTTATTTGTTGAGTTTTACTTCTTTTATTAAATGCGCTCCATGAAATAAATCTTCCTCTAAGTACCGCTTTCATAGTGTCCCAGAGATTTTACTAAATAATCTTATACCTAGATAGGCAGTAGCTCTCTCTCATAGACAAGGAAAGCAGCTGTGTACAGGAAAACCAGAAAAATTACTTGTGCAGATGTTTGTTGGAAATCAGTTGCTATGTACTGCAGTGGATGGAAAGGTGGATGAGACGGACAATGTCACAGATATGTACAACCTATAACATAAAGTCGTAACCCCCCATGATAGAAGCATAAGCAATAGGTTACAGAATATAGCAAAGGAAAAGTCAAACCCCTCCTCACCTTGAGAAAATTCAGAGAGAAATTTAAGGAGGATTTAACACTGACCTCATAAATGTTGCTGAGTTGAATTAGGTGGCTGTGGAAGGCCTTATCCAGGAGGGCATGCACCTTGATTCTGATGGCATGTATAAGGTCCATGCTGAAATACTGCATGAATTTTTAATTGATACAGTATTAGACAGTGGCATTTCCTTTTATCAAAATTTCTTTGATGCCATGAAGTTCTTATTTCATAATCTATCCACTTGTCATGGTATATAGTACTTCCAAATAAAAATGGAGGTCTTTTGAGGTAGAAATAATTCTGCCATTATGTGGTGGGGATACAAAAATGACAAGCCTGGAGCTAAGTAGAGCCATGCTTAAATCCTTCCTATGTTGCTTCATGGCTGGTTGGCCATAGGCTGAAAGCTAAATTTGTTCAAGCTCAGTCTGCCTCTCCTGTCAAGGCAGGATGTCACCACTTGATTTTCTAGGCTTGTGAGAAATTATGAGAAACTATGTTAACATACTTGAAATCATCCTCATTTATACATTTGTGAGTATTTACATAACTTCCTTTTTATTTTCCAGGTCCTGGTGTGCATCCACCACTATGCTTAAGAGAATATGCACCAAGCATTCCACCTGGAAAAGGGGATCTGCCTCTTGACCCTGAGGAATTTTTACCAGGACCCACACCACTTAGAACTTTAGGTTCATTTGGTCGGAGAGAGTACTTCATTACTGGTACCCGATTACCACCCCCAAACCATGGTCCCCAAGACTACTCACCATCACCTGCTGCAAGAGACTTAACACCTTCAGGCTCTAGAGATGAGCCTTCATCTGCCTCTCAGAGCAGTAGCCAGGACTGTTCACAGGCTTTAAAACAGCCTGTAACCATGACCTCTGACACTTAGTCAGAATGTGGACTGTGCACTCTTCATTATGTAAAGGCATTATTGGCTTTGAATTCCAAAAGTCTTAAGGGTTTATTTTTAGAAGTAAGCTGCCTTGGTAGTCTGCGTTTTTGAGCCAAAACATTCTAAAGTATCATTCCCCTTTTAAATAATGATCACCACTTAAGCTAATGTAGCCTTCCAACTTTGAAGTGTGCAATAAGGAATACCTGTGTTTTAGTTAATGTAGCATATATAATTGCTAAATGATTTAGAATGTCATAAAGTATGAACATTTCCTGTGGAAATTCTTTAAGAACATGTGTTTCCATTATCCTATTTTGAGTGCAGTCCAGTTGATAGAAAGCAATGGTGTTCACAAGTTTGATGTTTCTGTCTTAATATCTGGTCACAGATTGTTACGCTACAAATGTTCACTCAACTTATTGCCTAAACTTATTTCCCTTCTTGCTGAAGCTCTTTGTAGTGATAGTAAATAAAAAATTGTTTATTAATATTCCTCAAGTGTCTGTTGATTCATTGGATTGTCATGAGGCTTGTGCCATTTGGAAAGCATGTAAACTCAGAGTCAGAAGTGAAGACAGTGACTTGGCAGCACACTCCCTGTTGCTCACTGTTAAGGAAGCTGGCCCTTGTTCACCTGTGGCCTCTACAAGGGATTTCTTTTACTCCTGAGAAGTCTGTGGTTCTATTTATAGCACATGCATGTGCTTTTTTCCAACCCTCACTGCCTATCTGAGAATGAGTTTACATTAGCAGCAAGGATTGTTCTACCTGAAGTTGTACTGCATTTGCCATTATTGCTTTAAGGGTGTATTAAGAGATTTTAAGATGGCAAACTAGAGGGTGGCTGCATTTCATGTTGCTCCAGGACTCAGGATTCAAGAAGAGACTTAAGAGACTTCGGACTAACTCAAAGCCGACAGTTGAGTCTCTCCCATTGGGGAGGCATCCTGGATGGGGCGGGTGTCCTGGAAAGCAGGGAACTTTGTGAAGTAGAGTTGTCAACGAGACACCCCTCCCGCCACTGGAGCAGTGAAGTTGGACAACTGGGAGCATCGTAGAGGAGGCCACTCAGCACGATGCTTGGACTCAGAGTGACCCACCGGGGTCTCCGGGTGGCTTCCTACAGGAGGAGGTGTGCGGCGAGCTGTTTGGACTCAGAGCAACTGCTCCTGAACACCGTGGGGCTGTCCAGAGGAGGAGGAGGAGGAACGCGGCAGATCACTTGGGCTTGGAGTGACTGCACCAGGGCTACGGACAGCTGTCGGGAGGAGGATGTGCACAGTGAGCTGCTTGAACTCCTGGCGATCGCACTGAAACTCCGGGCGGCTGCCTGGAGGAGGAGGAGGAGCACGGTGGGTTGCTGGGACTCACGCGACTGTATGGGGCTCCAGGTGGCTGTTCAGATGAGGGGATGCATAGCCAGGCAATTAGGTGCAGAGCAGGGTCCCAGGACCTAGGCGGCTTCTTGGTGGAAGAGTCACACAGAGAGAAGCTGAGGGGCAGAGCGAAGGTTCCAGAACTGCACACAGCTTCTTTGAAGAGGGGCATCCTAAGGAGACTCGTCTGTAAAGGGCGAGGCTCTCAGGCCCAGAAGGTAGGTCCAGGCCCCTGGGAACATTGCAGAGGAAGGCTGCCCAGCCCATGCAGTAGTTGTGGATTGAGGGGAACCTCTAGAAGGGGAACTGACCAGCAAGACCTCCCCACCGGGTGAGTCTTCCCTGCTGGGTTAGGTTTTCCCACAAGGACAGTAAAACCAGACACACAGACCCAAACAGGCCTTGCCTCAGCCTGCAGCCTAGTTCCCCTTTGGATGACCATTGGTCAACAAGTGGAGGCACCTCTGCCCACTAGCAGGGAATATACCCCACCTGAAGGCCACCACCCCTAGAGAGGCAGCTTACTTGTGGAGCACCGCATTATCAACTTCCTCTAAGACTACTGAATGCTAAGAGGGGATATACTAGAAATCTTCAGGGACATTATAAGTCAATAGAGGTAATCTGCAATATCTCAAAAGTCCACTGATACCTGAACAATATGAGAAAACAAGGGAAGAAAATGCCCCAAACAAATCTAGATGCTACATCAATAAAATCCAATGACAGCATGGCAGAAGAAATGACAGAAAGGGAGTTCAGAATGTACATAATTAAAATGATCAGGGAAGCAAACGATGAGATGAAAGAGGAAATGCAGGCATTCAATGAGGAGATGAAAGAGCAAATGTAGGCATTGAATGATCACACCAATTGACGGTTAAAAGAGCAAATACAGGAAGCAAAAGATCATTTCAATAAAGTTGAAACATTGAAATATTGAAAAAAATATTGAGATATTGAAAAAAAAACAAACAGAAATCCTTGAAATGAAGGAAACAATAAACCAAATTAAGAACTCCATAGAAAGCACTACCAATAGGATAGAACACCTGGAAGACAGAACCTCAGACACTGAAGTCAAAATATTTAACCTTGAAAACAAAGTTGACCAAACAGAAGATGGTAAGAAATCATGAACAGAATCTCCAAGAACTATGGGATATCATGAAAAGGCCAAATTCAAGAATTACTGAGATTGAGGAAGGCTTAGAGAAACAAACCAAAGGAATGAACAATCTATTCAATGAAGTAATATCAGAAAATTCCCCAAATCTGAAGAATGAAATGGAAAATCAAGTACAAGAGACTTATAGGGCTCCAAATCCACAAAATTACAACAGACCCACACCAAGGCACATTATAATGAAAATACCTAACATACAAAATAATGACAGAATTTTAAAGGCTGTGAGTGAAAAGAACCAAATTATATTCAGGGGGAAAGCAATACGGATATCAGCAGATTTTTCAATCCAGACCCTAAAAGCTAGAAGAGCCTGGAACAACATTTTTCAAGTCCTGAAAGAAAATGGATGCCAACCAAGAATCTTATACCCAGCAAAACTTACCTTCAATTTGATGATGAAATAAAATCCTTCCATGATAAACAAAAGCTAAAAAAATTTACAAAAACAAAGACAACTTTACAGAACATTCTCAGCAAAATATTCCATGAGGAAGAGATGAAAAACAAAGAAGGAAATGAGCAAAGGGAGGAACTATCCTAAAGGAAATGTCAAATAAAGGAGGAACCAAATCATGTCAAAAAATAAATAAAAAATAAATAAATAAGCCAAATGATGGGGAATACAAATCATATCTCAATAATAACCCTGAATATTAATGGCCTGAACTCATCAATCAAAAAACATAGACTGGAAGATTGGATTAAAAAGAAAAATGCAACAATATGTTGCCTGCAAGAGACTCACGTCATAGAAAGAGATACACATAGACTAAAGGTGAAAGGATGGGAAAAAACATACCATGCACATGGACTCAGCAAAAAAGCACGGGTATCCATCCTCATTTCAGATAATGTGGACTTCAAGCCAAAGTTAGTCAGAAGGGATAAAGAAGGACATTTCATACTGCTTAAGGGAAGCAGAAATCAGCAAGACATAACAATCATAAATATCTATGCTCCAAAGAGTGGCTCATCAATGTATGTCAAATAAATCCTTCTCAATTTCAGAAACCAAATAGACCATAGCACAATAATACTAGGTGATTTTAACACTCCTCTCTTACCATTGGACAGATCTTCCAAATAAAAATTGAATAAAGAAACCATAGATCTCAATAACACAATTAATAATTTAGACTTAATGGACATTTATAGAATATACCATCCAACCAAGAGCGAATACACTTTCTTCTCAGCAGCACATGGATCCTTCTCTAAAATAGACCATATATTATGCCACAAAGCTAATGTTAGCAAATACAAGAACACAGAGACACTACCTTGTATTCTGTCAGATCATAATGAATTGAAGTTAGAAATAAATGAAAGAGTAAAAAACAGAAACTACTCCAACACCTGTAGATTAAACAATATGCTATTATATCATGAATGGATAACAGAAGATATTAGGAAGGAAATTTAAAAATTCATAGAGGTAAATGAGAACAAAAAAAATCATATCAAAATCTCTGAGACACTATGAAAGCAGTACTTAGAAAAAAATTTATTTCATGGAGTGCACTCAATAAAAGAAGTAAAACTCAACAAATAAATGATCTAACACTACAGCTCAACACCCTAGAAAAAGAACAGACCAACACCAAAAGTAGTAGAAGACAGGAAATAGTTAAACTCAGAGCTGAAACCAATGAAATTGAAACAAAAGAAAAAATCAGAAAAATTAACAAAATAAATAGATGGTTCTTTGAAAAAATAAACAAAATTGATAAACCTTTAGCCACACTAACAAAGAGAAGATGAGAGAAAACCCAAATCACTAAAATTTGGATGAACAAGGAAATAACACAACAGACGTGATTGAAATACAAAACATAATTAGAAGACATTTTGAAAATCTATACTCCAACAAAATAGAAAATTTTGAAGACATCAACAGGTTTCTAGAGACATATGAATTGCCTAAAATGAACTAGGAGAACATACACAATTTAAATAGACCAATTTCAAGTAATGAAATAGAAGAAGTCATCAGAAGCCTACCAACAAAGAAAAGTCCGGGACCAGATGGATTCTCAGCCGAGTTTTAAAAATCTTTAAAGAAGAGCTCATTCCAATACGTCTCAAAGTATTCCATGAAATAGAAGAGGAGGAAACCCTCCCAAACTCATTCTATGAAGCCAATATCACCCTGATACCTAAACCAGACAGAGACACATCGAGGAAAGAAAATTTCAGACCAATATCCTTAATGAACATGGACATAAAAATTCTCAACAAACTTTTAGCAAATCACACACAAACACATATTAAAAAGATAGTGCACCATGATCAAGTGAGTTTCATCCCAGGGTAGCAAGGTTGGTTCAACTTCATGAAATCAATAAATGTAAATCACCATATCAATAGACTTAAAGTCAAGAATCACATGATTATTTCAATAGATGCAGGAAAAGCATTTGCTAAAATACACCATCGCTTTATGCTCAAAACACTAGAAAAAATAGGGATAGTGGGAACATTCCTTAACATTGTAAAGGCCATCTATGCTAAGCCCATGGCTAATATCATTCTAAATGGTGAAAAACTGAAAGCATTCCCTCTAAGAACTGGAACAAGCAGGGATGCCCCCTTTCACCACTTCTATTCAATATCGTTCTTGAAACTCTAACCAGAGAAATTAGACAGACTAAACAAATTAAAGGGATATGAATAGGAAAAGAAGAACTCAAACTATCCCTATTTGCTGATGATATGATTATATACTTAGAGGAACCAGGAAATTCCACCAGAAAACTTTTAGAATTCATAAGTGAATTCAGTAAAGTAGCAGAATATAAGATCAATGCTCATAAATCTAATGCATTTTTATACATAAGTGATGAATCGTTGGAAAGAAAAATTATGAAAACTACCCCACTCACAATAGCTTTGAAAAAAATAAAATACTTGGGAATCAATCTAACAAAAGAGGTGAAAGACCTTTACAATGAGAACTAAGAACACTAAAGAAAGAAATTAAAGAAAACCTTAGAAGATGGAAAGATCTCCCATGTTCTGGATAGGCAGAATTAATATTGTCAAAATGGCCATACTACCAAAAGTGCTATACAGATTCAATGCAATTCAAATTAAAATCCCAATGACATACCTTACAGAAAAAGAGTAAGCAACCATGAAATTCATCTGGAAGAATAAGAAACCCAGAATAGCTAAAGCAATCTTTCACAAGAAAAATGAAGCTGGGGGTAACATAATACCAGAACTTCAACTATACTACAAACTAATAGTAAAAAAGACAGCATGATATTGGTACCAAAAGAGATAGGTAGATAAATGGTACAAAACAGAGGACATGGACACAAACCCAAATAAACACAATTTTCTCATACTAGACAAAGGTGCCAAAAATATGCAATGGACAAGAGATAGCCTCTTCAACAAATGGTGCTAGGAAAATTGGAAATCCATATGCAACAGAATGAAATTAAACCCACATCTTTCATCATGCATGAAACTAAACTCAAAATGGATTAAGGATCTCGGAATCAGACCAGAGACCCTGCAGAATATACAAGAAAAAGTAGGTCCAGATCTTCAACATGTTGGCTTAGGACCAGACTTCCTCAACAGGATTCCCATAGCACAAGAAATAAAAGCAAGAATCAATAACTGGGATAGATTCAAACTAAAAAGCTTTCTCTCAGCAAAGGAAACTATCAGCAATGCGAAGAAAGAGCCTATAGAGTGGGAGAAAATCTTTGCCAATCATACTTCAGATAGAGCACTAATCTCCAGAATCTATAAAGAACTCAAAAACCTCTACACCAAGAATGTAAATAATCCAACTGACAAATGGGCTAAGGAAATGAATAGACACTTCACAGAAGAAGATCTACAAGCAATCAACAAACATATGGAAAAATGTTCAACATCGCTAGTAATAAGAGAAATGCAAATCAAAACCACCCTAAGATTCCATCTCACCCCAATTAGAATGGCGATTATCAAAAATACAAGCAACAACAGGTGTTGGTGAGGATGTGGGGAGAAAGGTACACTCATACATTGCTGGTGGGGCTGCAAATTAGTGCAGCCACTCTGGAAAGCAGTGTGGAGATTCCTCAGAAAACTTGGAATGGAACCACCATTTGAACCAGCTATCCCACTCCTTGGCCTATACCCAAAGGACTTATAATCAGCATACTACAGAGATACAGCCACATCAATGTTCATAGATGCTCAATTCACAATAGCTAGATTGTGGAAACAACCTAGATATCCTTCAACTGCTGAATGGATAAAGAAACTGTGGTGTATATATATACAATGGAATATTACTCAGCCATAAAGAATGGTAAAATTATGACATTTGCAGGCAAATGGATGAAATTGGAGAATATCATGCTAAGTGAGATAAGCCAATCTCAAAAAACCAAAGGACAAATGATCTCGCTGATAAGTGAATGATGACACATAATGGGGGATGGGAGGAGTTAGTGTTAGGGTTACAGTTAGGGTTAGGAAGGGGGACAAGAATGGAGGAAGGAAGGACTGTACAGAGGGAAAAGATAGATGGGAAGGGTGGGGGGAAGGGAAAAAAGTAACAGAATAAATCAAACAACATTACCCTATGTAAATTTATGATTACACAAATGGTACGCCTTTACTTCACGTACAAACAGAGAAACAACATGTATCCCATTTGTTTACAATAAAAAAAAGGGTGTATAAGCAAAATCAAAGTGATACGTCATGTCTATAAAAAAGAAGGGCATTTCTTTTTTAAAATGTATAGTCTCTTCTCCTTCCCGTACCTTGCCACTGATATTCAAGAAATATGACCAAAAAAATTACAATAGTATAATCCTATGAGAAAGAATAATTGAAACTCTACGGCTTCTGACGTGTCTTCAATCAGCAACTATGGGCTGAATTAAATTCTTTTTTTGTTAGATACTATTTTACAATGAATATTTGAACACTGCTTCTTTTACTGAAAACTCAATTAAGGCTCAGAATCTGGAATTGTACCATATTTAAAGTCCTGAACCTGGAACTACTATCTTTAAAACGATGCTTCTAAGAACTAGTTCTCCAGAGATGTACTATCAATTATAGTCACTTTTACAGCACATTTAAAGATTTAGATGAAATTAACTTTGTAAAACGCCGGTACTTTTGTTTACTGCCAGGCTACATTCTTCCATTCTTTTAAGTCCTAGGAAGTAATAGGATTATTGAAACCTAGAGCATGACATGTCATTGTTCTGTTGAATTCACTAAGAGTATTCTGAAAAGGGAGAAAAGCTTCAGTGTGAAACAAAATCTCTTTATCTTAAAACTACTGAAGACAGTAGTTTAGAAAGACAGAATCCCTGAAAGAAGATAACTCAGAATATAAAAGGAATTCATGAGTCCTCCAGGACTCAATGAGGAATTCAATCTACATGACTTCCATTTAATAAGAAGAACAGAAGCAACTGTATATAATAGGAAAACTTCATGTAATAGCAAGTGCCACTTTTACCATGTGAAAATAAAATTTAAGTCACTAACACCAATTTTGAGCGTATCTCTTAACCTCCTAAGGACATAAGGCAATACTGCAGTTAATATAATTTCTAATTTATTTTGGTACTGGGGATTGAACTCTGGTTTTCAACCAGAGTCACATCCCCAGCCCTATTTTGTATTTTATTTGGACAGGGTCTCACTGAGTTGCTTAGGGCCTTGCTTTTGCTCAGACTGGCATTGAACTCATGATCTTCTTGTCTCAACCTCCGGAGTCCCTGGAATTACAAGTGTGTGCCACTGTACCGGGCTAATGTAACTTCTAATTTAAAAATCACATTTAAATAAAGGTGAAACCAGGTAGGAAGATAATCAAACAGGAAAGGTAAATTTATTTTTTTATTCAAAACAATAACAATAGTATTTTTACCTTTAAAGCTTTTTTTTTTTTTTTGGTATTTATTCGGTTAGTAAGATGGAAAGAATTGTATGTAGTTTATCTGAGTAGTTCTAAGTCCACCCATAGTTGCCTCCCCTTACATCCATTTGAGTGTAGCGCTTCTGTAGCAAAGCCCAATCAAGCTGTCCATATACAGATGGTGTAGAGAATACTGTCCCTTGATTCAATCAAACTTTTCTGTCTCAAAAGTGATGTGTTTCAGAATTCCTCTTCTGCTCATTGTTTCTGGGTGTAGTTGCTAAGATTATTTAATTGGTGAAGCAGTAGTGTTTTAGCCTGGAAGTATTATGACTGCAGTTATAGTTATTATTCAGCAGCTCATTTTAGTCCCCCCAGTGGGAAGTGAATTTAAATAACTTGGGAGATATGGAGTGTTTTGTGTGAACTACTTCAAGACAATCAATTTTTTTGTTTGTTTGTTTTGTCATTTCATGCAGGCCTGGATTAAAACTAAGCTATTCATAATGTTCAATTTAAACTTCTTTAATTCTGAAGAAATACATTTGTTCATTTAATCCATGCTTATGTGAAGGATGCTAGATGCTTCTTCATATAAATTATTACTCTCATATACAGGTGTTATGATCTAAGAGAAAAGAGAAAGAACAATTTTTCAGTTTTGTTACATTTTAATAGTAGGTTTGAAGGGAGTATTTTGTCGATCTCCTCAGCAATATCAAACAAAAAGGTACTGAGTACTCCACAAGGTACACAGTGCTGCCAAGCACCTTGGAAAGCCTAGATGACATGGAGAAGATGGCATTTTTGTCCCTTGAGAAATTTACAGTTTGGAGATTTGACAACTCAAGAGTTTTAGTTGAATGAACATTTTATTAAGGCAAACTCTTCATTTCCTAGAAGTATTGTAGATGGAATTATTTTAGCTTTTGAAATTAACCCAACCAAGATGAGAGACAAGACTAAATTTGGTTGAGAATTCTTTCAGGCTCATAGAGTTTTTATTAACATTCATTTACTAAACAATTGACCTAGTAGAAAACTGAAAATAAAGACTAGATCTCTTGAAGTGCATGGGCTAAAACAACTGTTACTGGTTTTAAAAAGCAAACATTGGCTAGAATGACTAGGGTTTACACGAGTTGAAAAATAGACCAAGTATTGACACTGCATACCCCTCATGCATTGTTCATGTAAAAGAGTGAATGATAAAATATGTGCGTGCCACATCTAACCACAAAAGTCCCTCACAAATCTTAATGTACTGTATATCAAATATCCACCTCGCGTACTATGCAAGTTTTATTTATGTCTCATCAGGAAGTCTAATGTAATGCAAACAATCCAATGATAATAGGCTAATGACCTGCATAATTTCATATGGATGAATGTCCATAGATCTAAATAGGAAGTAAATGGAATTCTATCAACCTGTGTTAAGAAAAATAGAATATCTTTCCAGATTTTGCATACTCATCACATTAAAAATGAGGTTTCACAATCTGTCAGAAAATCAGCAGTCATTCCTGAAGTATCACAAATGCATCTTACCCATTTATTTTAGATGACATGATTTATAAGATATACAAACCCATGAAAAAATTTGCAATTATTCTGACATGGTTTCAATGTTAACCCAAAAATCATTATTGGAAAGAATAGCAACGTGACATAGAAGAACAACTAATCAACATGACTAAAATTGTGTTCACTTTCAGGAAAACAACATGGTTATCTGGAAAACATCACAGCTACAACCTGGGGAACACTCCCATTTGGGATACTGATCTGGCCAAGGCATACTATTTCTAAGCAGAACTATCAGATCAGGGTGAATTTAGGTCACCTGTAGGGAACAGCCTATAAGATAACTGGTCCAATTCCCTTCAAAGCATTATCTGGTACTATGCTACCCAAAGTTTGAAGTTAATTCAAATGAAAGAGCATATTGGGGCAAAAGTGTGCAAATGTGTAAACTCTAGCGCATTCTTATTGCTGTATTAAGTTGGAAGATGAGCATACCTACCACAGCAGTACTGTTCCAGGAAGAAGGGTAGGAACATTGGTAAATTGGAAAACACTATTAATTGCACAACTTACAGAAAAGCACAATCATGTTTCAAACTGTACAATAAACCTGTATCCAAAGCAAACTTATACGACAGTTGGACTTTAGTTCAGTGGTACTGTTTTGCAATGGACTCACTGGCCTATGATATGAATCACTTTCTGCCTCCTGAAGGATCAATATGCTACACAGAGCTATGATGTTTCTACTGAGTGGTAAAATTTACACTACTTTCAGGTTATTCATGTCAGAATCATTCCTCGTTCAAAGTTTGATGTCGATGAAGATAAAGTGGTTTCTTGGTCAGTAACTAATTTTTCTTTTAAACTCAGTGGATTTCTTGTATCCATAAACACAACAGAAAGACAATTGTTTAAAGTACTTTGATGATTGATCTATTCCAACATCACATTCTGGATAAGAGGGACTAAGAAGTAACATGCACTAGTAACCATTAACACAATATGAATCCTATATGTGTATCACTTACACTTCTAGTACAATTGGCCCAGGTCTAATCTCATCCATCTCCATGAAAGAAAAAACTGGGTGCTGTTAAACCTTTTTTTAGGCTTGTAGTGTTTGAATTCAAAGACAATAGCTGCACCTGAGGAACTAAAACAATCTACATAAACCAGAGACCATACATTTTTCATGTGTCACTTTTCTCTGATCACCACAAGCATATGAACAAGCAAAAGTTTGCATAATGTAACAAAATAACCTGTGCCAAACACAGTCTGATGACATGATTGTTCATGACTTATTGTGGCTATCACCCCAAACTCTTCTACTGTGTCTGAGTGATATTTCCCTATATCATCTAAATCTAGAATGTATTGCAAAACATCCTGAGCTCAACTGACTCAAGAACGTAAGTTACGTACACAGGTGGAATCTTATATGACTGAAGAATATAAAATATTTAGCACCACAAGATAAATGCAAGATAATGAAGAATTAGCAATACCTATAGAAATGGTTTCAACAAGCACCTGGATTAGACTAGAAATTTATAAGGGTTCCTAAAAAATTTTTTAAAATAATCATAGCTTGTGTTATTCTTTACCACCTGAAACAAAAATACAAAAGTCAATTTTGGGGGGTGTTTTAGAATTCAAATACTAATCCCATGCTGGTTCAAGTGTAAAATGATACCTGTTTCCCTACACCCCCTTCAGAGCTCAAATCACTATTTCCATTTTATCCTACAATTGCATAATTCTGTATCAAGATGGTGCTTTGGAAGGAAAGGTCTAATGGCAAGCCGGTTCCACCCCTCCTCGATAATCAAGTGATACTGAGAAAATTACACAATTCTGTCCCCAAAATCCAACAGATAAACTGTCCACCCTGCAGGGGTTGCTTTTGCTGCTGCCGCCCTGTGTGCCACTGAGAACCACTGTCCTGAAGGAAACAGTGAAAGGTAGGTCTTCAAATGGAGGATCAAAGGAGGCCACAGCACCAGATCTGAGAAGTAAAATCTCAAATGTTGTTAGAAGCTGATGATGCAGAGAAGCTTCCTGCAGAGAAAGAATTTTCAGAAATAATCTCGGATGATAATAGGATTCTAAATTCTTTTTGGAAAACACTGGTAATCCATTTGGCAAAAGGCAATCGGAAGAATTCATTCTTAAGAACTGCACAATTTGGAAGTGTAACCTGCTTTAAAAATTTGCTTTTGTCCTTTTCCATATTCTTTTTCATTTTTTTCTGGTAATGGTGATTGAACTCAGGAGCACTTTACCATTGAGCCATATCATCAGCCCTTCTTATTTTCTACCCTGAGGCAGGGCTTGCTAATTTGTAGAAGCTGTCCTCAAACTTGGGAATCCTCTTGTCTCAGTCTTCAGAGCCACTGAGATTGTAGAAATGTGCCACCATACCCAGCTTGTCCTCTCCCATATTCTTACAAACTAACTGCCACTTATACTATCTTTCAACCCAAAGTATCTTAAAGAAAGAAAAAAATGAGTCTGTAACTGAAAGTAATTATTATGTTCTTAGGGAACCTGAGGTAATTATTAAGGAACTTGCTTCCCTTAACTCTGTAGTATGAAAGGAATGTTCCCCTTTTTGTCATAAAAGACAATGAGAATGAAAAGTCAACAACTAAATGATCTAAGATTATAGTTCAAAATCCTAGAAAAAGAAGAACAGAATAACACAAAAGTACTAGAAGACCTTAAATAATTAAAATCAGAGCTGAAATCAGTGAATTTGGAACAAAAGAAACAATTCAAAAAATTGAGAAAACAAAAAGTTGGTTCTTTGAAAAAGTAAGCAAAATAGACAAACCCTTAGCCACACTAACAAAGAGGAGAGAGAAAACTCAAATTACTAAAATTCATGATGAAAAAGGAAATATCACGACAGACACCACTGAGGTACTGAACATAATTAGAAGCTACTTTGAAAATCTGTATTACAACAAAGTAGAAACTACCAAAGACATTGAGAAATTTCTAGAGTCATGTGCTCCTCCCAAAGTGAACTAGGAGGACATACACAATTTAAACAGATCAATATCAAGCAATGAAATAGGAAAAGCCATTAAAAACCTACCATCCAAGAAAAGCCCAAGACCAGACGTATTCTCAGTCGAATTCTATAAGAAAAACTCATTCCAATACTTCCCAAAGTATTCCAGGAAATAGAAAAGGAGGAATCCCTACCAAACACATTCTATGGAGCAAATATCACCCTCATATCCAAACCAGGAAAAGACATATCAAGGAAAGAAAATATAGATGCAAATGTCCTTAACAAAATATTTGCAATCTGTATCCAAAAACATATTAAGAAAATTGTGCACCATGATCAAGTGGGGTTTATCCCTGGAATGCAAGGATGGTTTAACACCAATAAATCAATAAACTTAATCCATCATGTCAATAGACTTAAGGATAAGAATCATATGGCTATTTCAATTGATGCAGAAAAATCGTTTGACAAAATACAACACCCTTCATGCTCAAAACACCAGAAAAAATAGGGATAGTAGGAACATGGAACGTGCCTGAACATTGTAAAGGCTATTTATGCCTAAGCCCATGGCCAAATATATTCTTAATGGAGAAAAACTGAAACCATTCCATTTAAAAACCAGAACAAGACAGGGATGTCCTCTTTCACCACTTCTCTTCAACATTGTCCTCGAAACTCGAGCCAGAGCAATTAGACAGATGAAAGAAATTAAAGGGATACGAATAGGAAAAGAGGAACTTAAGCTGTCACTATTTGCTGATGACATAATTCTATATTTAGAGGATCCAAAAAATTCCTCCAGAAAACTTCTAGATCTCATCAATGAATTCAGCAAAATAGCAGGCTATAAAATCAATGCGCATAAATCTAAAGCATTTTTATACACAAGCAATGAAACATCTGAAAGGGAAATGAGGAAAAGAACTCCATTTGCAATAGCCTCAAAAAAAATAAAATAAAATAAAATACTTGGGAATCAATCAAACCAAAGAGGTAAAAGATCTCTACAATGAAAAAAACAAAACACTGAAGAAAGAAATTGAGGAAGACCTTAGAAGAAGGAAAGATCTCCCATGTTCTTGGAAAGGCAGAATTAATATTGTCAAAATGGCCATACTACCAAAAGTGCTATACAGATTCAATGCAATTCCAATTAAAATCCCAATGATGTACCTTACAGAAATAGAGCAAGCAATCATGAAATTCATCTGGAAGATAAGAAACCCAGAATAGCTAAAGCAATCCTTAGCAGGAATAGTGAAATAGGGGGTATCGCAATACCAGAACTTCAACTATACTACAAAGCAGTAGTAACAAAAACGGTATGGTATTGGTACCAAAATAGACAGGTAGATCAATGGTACAGAATAGAGGACAAGGACACAAACCCAAATAAATACAATAGAGGACATGGACACAAACCCAAATAAATACAATTTTCTCATACTAGACAAAGGTCCCAAAAATATGCAATAGAGAAAAACAGCCTCTTCAACAAATGGTGCTGGGTAAACTGGAAATCCATATGCAGCAGAATAATACTAAACCCCATCTCTCATCCTGCATGAAACTCAACTCAAACTGGATCAAGGACCTCGGAATAAGACCACAGACCCTTCATCTTTTTTTTTTTTTTTTTTTTTTTTGCGGTACTGGAGATCAAAATCAGGGCCCTAAGCTTGCAAGGCAAGCACTCTACCAGCTGCACTATCTCCCCAGACTGACCCTTCATCTTATAGAAGAAAAAGTAGGTCTAAATCTTCAACATGTCGGCTTAGGATCAGACTTCCTCAACAGGACTCCCATAGCACAAGAAATAAAAGGAAGAATCAATAACTGGGATAGATTCAAACTAAAAAGGTTTCTCTCAGCAAAGGAAACTATCAGCAATGTGAAGAACGAGCCTACAGAGTGGGAGAAAATCTGCCAATCATACTTCAGATAGAGCACTAATCTCCAGAATCTATAAAGAACTCAAAAAGTACACCAAGAATACAAATAATCCAATCAACAAATGGGCTAAGGAAATTAATAGACACTTCACAGAAGAAGATCTACAAGCAATCAACAGATAAATGAAAAAATGTTCAACATCTCTAATAATAAGAGAAATGCAAATCAAAAACCACCCTAAGATTCCATCTCACCCCAATTATAATGGTGATTATCAAGAATGCAAGCAACAATAGGTGTTGGCAAGGATGTGGGTAAAAAGGTACACTCATACATTGCTGGTGGGGTTGCAAATTAGTGCAGCCATTCTGGAAAGCAGTGTGGAGATTCCTCAGAAATCTTGGAATGAACCCACCATTTGAACCAGCTATCCCACTCCTTGGCCTATACCCAAAGGATATAAAATTAGAATACTATAGAGGTACAACCCCATTAATGTTCATAGATGGTCAATTCACAATAGCCAAATTTTGGAACCAACCTAGATGTCCTTCAATTGATGAATGGATAGAGAAAATGTGATATATATATATATATATATATATATATATACACACACACACACACACACTCAATGGAATACTACTCAGCTATAAAGAATAATAAAATTATGGCATTTGCAGGAAAATTGATGAAATTGGAGAATATCATGGTAAGTGAGATAAACCAATCTCAAAATAATAAAAGACAAATGATCTCGCTGATAAGTGGATGATGACATATAATTGGGTGGGAGGGGGCAAGAATGGAGGAAGGAGGGACTGTAGAGGGGGAAAAGAGGGGTGGGAGGGTTGGGGGGAAGTAAAAAATAGCAGAATGAATCAAACACCATTACCCTATGTAAATGTATGATTACACAAATGGTATGCCTTTACTTCATGTACGAACAGAAAAAACATGTATCCCATTTGTTTACAATAAAAATAAATTAACAAAAAATAAATACATAAAAGACAATGAAATTTTACTATCAAATAATGTTGAAACATCATTAGATAATACAATTGTTAATTCCATGTTTTAAGAAATCATTGATTTGACTTTCTTCAAGTCAATGTACATAATCATGTGACCTACTTCTGTATGACCCTGTATTAAGTATACTATGTACACAAACCCAGATGAGAACCATGTCCTTAAGAAGCCAGTGACTTCCAGCCATTCTTCTCCAAGCAGAGGATGTATAGAAGAAATTGTCTATCAATGTTTTTGACCATTTTATTGATAAAAGACCAAAACTGGTAAAAATCCAAATGTCCATCAATAGGTGATAGACAAATTATAGTATATACATATAATGAAATGCTACTCAGGAATAAAAAGAAATGAATTATTATTGACAAAGTGACATAGATTAATTTTAAATTATGTTGAATAAGAAAAGCCAGAGAACACAGAATATATTATTCCATGCACAGAAATCTTTAGGAATACAAAGCAGTCTATTAAGATAGACAGTTTGTTCATGGGCAGGGTGGGAACGTGGGGGGCAAGAAGGTAGGGTGACCAAGGGCAGAGGTTGGAATTACCTAGAGAATAAGAAGACTTTTGGAGGGAAGGGATTGATTTATTATCTTGGTTGTCATGATGGTTTCACAATTTCAAGTTAAAATTTTTCAAAGTGCACACTTTAAATACACATAATTCATTGCATGTCAATTTTACCTCCAATTTAAGAAATAGATTCACTTTTCTCACTTTCTAATATAAAAATAGTATTGTATAAATATTTTTCTCCACTTCATTTTTTATTCTTAAATGTATTCTGGAAACCATATCTTAGCAGTATTTAAAATTATTTTCTTTCTTCTTCATACTATTCTTTGGTTTATTCAGCAACTTTTATTAATGAATGGTTGGTTGTTTCAGTCATTTGTGAACGTCTTTTGTTAGTATAATTCATGCTTGAATAACATAATTTTGTAGATACGAATTTTAAACATTTGTTGAATTCCCAGTATCTTTAGAAGGACTGGGAAGATATAGCTAAAGGTAGAGCATTTGCCTATCTTGAGTGAGTCCCTAAGTTCCCACTGGAGCACTGAAAAAGAAAAGAAGTGGGATTGTTGAGTCAATAGGTAAAAACATAAGCAGTTTTGGGAGATGTCGCCAACTTTTTCATTCCTAGCGAGGTTGTCTCATTTTGTACACTTAGCAGCAGTGTCTGAGGGTGCAGTATTCCTCCACATTCTCTCACCTACTGAGCGTGTTGTCAAATGTTTGGATCTTGCCAACATAAGTGAGAAATGGTATCTTAGTGTGGTTTAATTTGTGTTTTGTTCATTAGGAACTAAGCAGAGTATGTTTCCGTATTTTATAGCTATTTGCATCTCTTTTCCTGAGATCTGCTTCTTTCTTCAATTCATTTTCCTATAGGTTTGCTGCCTACTTTATTTATAATGCTCTTTATATTTCAGAAACATGATTCCTTGGAGAGTAATATGTCGCAAATATTTTTTTTTCACATTGTCATTGTCGAAGTTCATGGGGAGAGCGGGGAGGTTAAACACAGTCAGGCAAGGGTTTTTTGTATGTTTTTAAGTAATCTTTATACCTTTCTGCCTTCTGGATTTTAAGACAATCAGGAAGGTTTTGGCCACTCATAATGCATAGAAAAATTCAACCAATGTTTTCTAATACTTGCTTATTTTCTATTTTTACATTCAGGTTTCTTATCCATTTGTAGTTTATCCTTGCGAATAACTGGAGAAAAATCCAATTTCAACCTTTCCATGTGGTTTTATGCAAATACTAATTATTAAAAAACTGTTTTCCCCTAACTGAATTTTATTGTATCCCAATGTCCAGTGCAGTTGGATCTGTTTCTGGATTGTCTATTCTGTCCCACAATCTGAATGTATTCTTGGGCTTGGATGATGGTACATGTTTTCATTACAGAGTTTGCCTTCCCCTCCTCCTTCCCGCTTCATTGCTATTTTTCATTGCTTTCCTGCCTATTCTCGTTTGACTGTTCTTTTGAATCGACTATATTCAACTTGACATACTAAGGATCCACATATATTCATTCCCTCGCTAAGTTAAATGTCCCCAGTTTCTTAAACATTTCGCAAGTGGTGTCCAGGCTATTCATGATCCTAATCTTTTCCACAAGTCATTCAACCTTAAAATGTGGAATCCAAGAATGAAGCCATTGGTGTAGGGGTGATAATGACACGATATGGTGAAACTTTTAAAAATAGTATCATTCAGAAGTAGAGGTCGGTTAGGGGAAAATCAGCACAGGAATGGAGTGAGCAGGGAAGGAAAGACCACTCGGAGCAGCGGTCCTCCCAAAGGAGCAGGAGAGGGGTCTCCTCCCGTCTGGACCTTTGGGGCAGGTACCTGGTGTCTCAGACCCTCGTGACAAAAGAGTTCTGTTCTGGGAGGACCCCGGAAGAATGACTCTCTTCTTTTTCCCAGTTCCCGACCATAATCCCCTGACCATAATCCCCTACTGTTAGATTCCTAACAGCTTTGGGGGCCTATAAACCGCGTGACCTCTCCCACTTCCGGGGGCAGATGAGCCTCTTTCCTCCCCGTGTCCTTTGACATGGACTCTTCCGTTGGGCTCTGCTGGCGCTCTCCCCCGCTCGAATCCACAGTTGGTTCTTCCCGCTCCCGTCCCTCCCCTCCCGTCCCCTCCCCTCCCCTCCCCGCCACAATCTTAGCGCACTGCGGTCCGCCCCGCTGCACCGCACCGGCTGATGACCTGTATTGCAGGCGTAGGGCGGGAAGCGCTAGCAGCGCTGGAAGGCGAGGGTCATTCCCAGTACCCGCCCCCCGGGCTGCATCCTGCGCAAGTAGGAAACGGCGGAAGAGGTCTGAGTCCTGTGCGGTTCAGCAGGGAAGCATCCTCTCCGCTCAGCTGTCCGTGCACAATGGACTCAGTACCTGCCGCCCTGCCTTCTGTCGCCGCTTCTCCCGGGCACCCCGAGCTTCTGGGACCCCTGACGGTGCTCTACGCAACCCTCCTAGGGAGGGACCCCGCTGTGGCCGGCGGGTGGCTGAGTGGTGAGCGGAGTGACTGCACTGACTGAGGGCGACGGGGAAATGGAACATGTCAGGCCCGGGCAGGCAGCACCGAGCTGTATTGCTAAGCGAGCCGGTGAGTGCACTGGACGCTCTCCTCATTGCACTTTGTCACGCAGTACTGAGAGGTGGCAAGCCCCTCGCTAGGTTCCCAAATGCAGCTGACGTCACAGTAGGACTTGTCCCTCTGGAGACTGTTGGGAGGTGGGGCCAGAATGAGAGTCCTCTGGACACTTGAGGAGGGCGGTGTGGAGTAGAGGAGCGAAGGCTGGTGTTTGATATGCTCGCTTCGAGTGCACATTTAGAGTTAGACATGGACTTTCATAGAAGGAAGTTAGATTCCTCATATACTTAAGTTCTTGTCTTTCGTAATTTTTTTTACTCATAAAGACCGGGTTGTCTGTGATAGAGGTATCATACGGAGGGATTCTAGCCAGGTGTTAGACAATATGATGTCGGCAGGGCCTATTCCAAATGGAAATAGATGCTCAATTTAAAGTATTTAAACACTGCGGGCAAACAAGAAATATGACACTGCCAGGATCCTGTCTCTCGAAGAAGCTATTGGAGAATTTTGAGGAGGTAGTTTTCAGATGATGGTGGTGGTTTTGGAACTGCCATGATGATTCTTTGTGACTGTTTTGTTATGAATATAAGGTTTCTCATTGCTTCTAACCTATTTCAGCTAGTTGCCACATTGCCCAATGGTGTTCAGCCTGGGCCTGATTTTTATGGACTGCCGTGGAAGCCTGTACTTCTCACTGTCTTCTTGGGAATTGTTTCATTTGCCATTTTCTTCTGGAGAACTATTCTTGTTGTGAGTAAATTCACTTCCTTCTACCTTAGCACATAAATGCATGGGGTATTCTGTAGTCACTGCCCTTCCCCTTTCCAGTTTACTAACTTAAACACAAATTAGTGGTTGAAGTCACACTCACTTTATAAAATAATTTAGTGTAATCTTTGTGTTGGTAAAGACTTAAGAAAATGAGATAACCTGAAAAATCTCAAGGAGAAAATTTCAATTTATAAGTTCCTTCTATCAAAACCTAAAGATTAAGAATTAGGTAGGTACAGTGGGTAGAACTGGTAATTCTTACAGCCATTCTGACCAGTAGTTTCATCTGTATCAGAAGTCTTCAAGTGAGATAAAAGATGGGATTAGTTATATAAATATCCTTTTATGTAGCATAATATGTCTAGTAATCTATCCTAAACAAATAACTAACTATGCTTTAAAGATTCGGTAAGGTTTTTCAGCGGAACTGTGTATTAGATTGAAAACTTAGCACAACTTATTCCATTACAGGAGTCTTTTTAAGTTCTCGTATGTTCGTATAATGGAATAGTAGGCAGCTTTATGTATTTCAAAGACTTTGAGACACAGAAAATGTGCACAATTTAATGTGAAGTAGAAAAAAGCAGAAACTAAGATTTAAATGTTGATGAACTGTATGTTATATAAACACATACACAAGAAAAAAATGCTGCAGAGGAATATAGCAAAATGATAAAAAGGAGAAGAGGTAGTTTTTCAGGTGTTTTATATATGCATTTCCCAGAATTGTCATTCAATCATATGTTAAGAAAATAACTTTTTATTTGGAAGTATAGATTATATGTTGTCCAGAGACATATTATTAAATTTTTTGTTCCTTAGTCTTTTTTTTTCTGAGCAGAATTTGTCTATATATGTGTGTGTGTGTATGTATATGTATGTGTATGTATACATGTATATATGCTTAAACATAGGTAGGTTTTTACCGTAGTTCATTCTGCTTGATAGTTACTTAACATAATCGGAGGAAAATTATTTTAGGTACATGAACTTTGCATGGAAAGCCATCAATGGAAACGCAACAGTTAAAGTGGCCAGAAACATTGTCCACAAATTTCTCTAAATCTTAGTATTCCTTTTCTGATTTCTGATTACTTAATTATATCAGACATACCATTGTTAATACAAGTTTCCTCTCCTTGTACAATTGAGTATAAAAGCACTTAAAAAGAAATGCCTTCTTAAATAGAAGAATTCCATGCGTAGATTCCTGTGAGGACTTTTCTAATCTCATTGAACTTGTTCTTAGCTAAAAGGAGGATAGAAAGGTAAAGAGAAAAGGAAAAAATGAAAATGTTTTATATTTCTCTCTTGGTTCTTTCAAGAACTCTGGCACCTCTTTCTATTTTCAGTAGGTTAGGTAAGATCTGGGTCTTAGCTGCTGCTCCTCAGTCTCACCATTTGACTTTGGAGTTTTGGTCCCTACCTTTGATGCCTGCTTTTTGCTACTTCCCATTTTCCCCTGCTGTCATTTTGGGCGAAAGCTTACTCTCTGATTAGTAAGCCTATGACATTAGAGAAATGTCCATTTCTTTCTATGTTGCAGTTTTCTGAATGTATTTTTCTATAACAAGATCATTCTAAGTGGTATTTTAGGGTCTACACTATTACCAAGATACCTTGGATGATCTGTGTATACATCTGAGTATCCCATCACCATTTATATCATTGAAAAGGAGAAATATATGCTAATTTACAAAGAAATTTAGTGAAATCTTGAAAGAATTATTGCTTAGGATTTATTATTTGACAGTTCATTGCCGTCTTTGGGAAATGATTCAGGTTTTTGCCCTTTCCAGAAGATATTAACTGTCATTTCTCTTGTTCCTTGTGTATTTTCTTCTAGCAATCTTTTTTTTTTTCAGAATTCTTACTGCTATTTTTAGTGGTATGCAGAAATAGGTGATGTAGCCTCTTAGATTATTTCTAAATTCAACCAATAGCCAAATTGAAATTGGAGTTCTAAGATGTTTTTTGGTGAGTGAAAGCAGCACATGTTGGTGGTGGGTTTGTGGCTCACTGATAGAAGCGCTTGCTTAGCATGTGCCAGGCACTGGTTTGATTCTCAGCACCACGTAAAAAGAGATGAATAAAATAAAGGTCCATCGACATCTAAGAAAATAAACAAGCGGCAGATCTTTAATTTTGTTTCCTCAGAGTTCTTTGAACAGTCAGTTTCTAGACTTTATCCTGGCTGTTTAGAATTACCAAATAAACAATTTTGAGGAAGTGAAGCATTAGTGTACTTTTATGAAAATAGACATTTCTATTATTAAAGGTAAGTTCTCAAGTCATAAGATTGGAATAGATATATATTCACTGTCGCATAAGATACATACCTTAGTATTTTTATATGACAGATGCTAATGAAATTCTTGTTCTCCTTTACTTATTTTTTAATCCAGAACCAGACAGTATATTCTCATTTGGTTTTGATTCTGTTTCTTCTATGCAGATGCATGACATCCAATTTAATCTTTATTTCTCTCTCTTTTAGGTCAAAGAAAGAATATATCAAGGTAAATATTTAGCCTTCTTCTGTAACTTGTAGTAACCCTTTGTATTTGAGTTTGATGTGTGTTTTATATATGTTAGAAGTAGATAGTGATTATTGATGTTTATTATTTTTTTAACTCCTAAAAATTTTACTATTCCTAGGTTGCTAGCTTGGATAATAGAGTAGATAGATGTTGATGGTACCAACTGAGATAGGAGATGAGGAAGAACAAATTGTGGGAAGAAGATGATTAGTTTTAAATTGAGGCATATTCACTTTGAATATTGATGTAATGCCGATGTACTATATTTGAACAGTATTTTGTGCTAATGATTTAATCATACATTCAATCATTGATTCAAGTAGATAAAGAATGGTAATGTGAGTCAGTATGCTTTCATTTTGTTTTTCTTTCCCAAAAATTTACATAAATTTGAAATGATTCCATTTTCTGAAAAGAAAGTGTTTTAAGAACTGAGGGGGAAATAAAAAGGAAAAAAAAAGAAGTGAGAAATATCAAACTACAACATTTTACTGTATTTCCTATGTTTGAAATGAGCTTCAATTGAAATATCATCATTCTTATATTTTTCTTAAATTTTAATGGTGTTTCACACTCTTATTGCTATTAACTATAGATTGCTTTTTAAAGGTTTAATCGTTATGCAAAGAAGTATTTCTTCATAATGCCAGATAACATGTCTTTGCTTTTAGTCAATTTAATTGAATTTCATTTACTGATTATAATAATCTGGATTTCTCCCCCTTTTTAGTTGCTGAACGGCAAATTTATGAAAATGAAAAAATATGAAGAAAATGAAGAACTAGTGCAAAAAGTGTCTAATTATGAACTGAAGGTAGAATTATGTTTCTAGTTTCTTTCCCCCTTGATTCCAGGTTGAATCATGTCAACCTGTTTTATAGTTGAGATATTTTTAAATCATTTTTAAATGTTTGTTTCATTCTGGAAGGGGTCACTTACCTGGAAGTAAGTTTTAGTAAGACTATAATATGTATCTTTTAATTCTGAATATTTTACATAGATCAAGGAATCAAAGAAACACGTCCACGAAACCAAAAAACAAAATATGGTCCTCTCTGACGCAGCAATGAAATATAAGGTACAAATCCCTTGTTTTATGGGAGTTACATTCTAAACTCAAAATTCAATGTAATGAGTAATTATTAATCTTGACATCTGTTTTCCTAGGATAAAATCAAGCTACTTGAAGAAACTAATGAGATTCTTGAGGAGAGAGCTAAAAGTCTTCATGTTGTGTTAGAATCTGAGAGAGAACAGAATGTCAGCAATGAGGACTTGGTAAGAGTTTTGGTGGCTAAGTGTTAGTGTGCTTTGGCTTTTGAAGTATTTTGTAAAATGGGTTAAGTTGGACTTTCCTCGTGGTGTTAAGTAAAGTCAGATTAGGAGTCAGGGAAGTTGAACCTGCTTCTGCCCATTTTGTGGAAGTTTTCAGTACTGATCCAACAAATTATTTTTATATTTGTGTCTTCAATCCTGTATAATTTTCATATTGCTTTGCTCTGACCTCTGAAACATGCAGAAACTTTTGTCCCATCAAAGAGTGTTTGTGTATTGTTTTGTTTTACAGCATCCTGTGTTTTAAAACTTTTTACTTTAGAATAGTTCTATAATTACATAAAAGTTGCAAAGATAGTAAAGA
The DNA here is from genome assembly GCA_020740815.1 of Sciurus niger. Taxonomy (NCBI): domain Eukaryota; kingdom Metazoa; phylum Chordata; class Mammalia; order Rodentia; family Sciuridae; genus Sciurus; species Sciurus niger. Next base: position 33,706 of record JAHUXG010028852.1, read on the forward strand.
GTGTTCTGAAATATTCCACCCCCAGGTAAGCTTGATCACCCAGCTGAGGTAGTGTTCACCAGATTTCTCCACTGGGATTCTTCCAATCCCTTGCCTATTCTTTGGAAGTTACTATGTACAGTCCATAGTGAAAGTATGAAGAGTTAAGGGCTAAGGATACAGCTGATGGGAGAACACTTGCCTAGCATGCAGAAGGCCCAGGATTCAATCCCAGGCACTGCAAAGAGTGAGGAGTTCTGTTCCACTTCCTGGAGGAGCAAATGTCTTTATAATTTTTTGGAATTCTTCTTTATGTGACATCTGTCTATTCTCCCTTAGGTTCTATCATTTTTACTTCAGGCAAGAGAGCTTTAACATGATCTTGGGAAATCTTTTTTCTCCATCTCTAGAAAAAAATTACTAAAAGAGTAACTAATTTTCTTTTTTTTTTTTTATTGTAAACCAATGGTATACATGTTGTTTCTCTGCCTGTACATGGCGTAAAGGCATACCATTTGTGTAATCATAAATTTACATAGGATAATGTTGTTTGATTCATTCTGCCATTTTTTCCCTTCCCCCCACCCCTCCCACCCCTCCCCTCCATCTATACAGTCCTTCCTTCCTCCATTCCTGCCCCCCTCCCTAAACCCAACTCCAACCCCAACACTAACCCTTCCCACCCCCCATTATGTGTCATCATCCACTTATTAGCGATATCATTCTTCCTTTGGTTTTTTGAGATTGGCTTATCTCACTTAGCATGATATTCTCCAGTTTCATCCATTTGCCTGCAAATGCCATAATTTTATCATTCTTTATGGCTGAGTAATATTCCATTGTATATATATGCCACAGTTTCTTTATCCATTCATCAACTGAAGGGCATCTAGGTTGGTTCCACAATCTGGCTATGGTGAATTGAGCAGCAATGAACATTGATGTGGCTGTATCTCTGTAATATGTTGATTTTAAGTCCTTTGGGTATAGGCCAAGGAGTGGGATAGCTGGGTCAAATGGTGTTTCCATTCCAAGTTTTCTAAGGAATCTCCACACTGCTTTCCAGAGTGGCTGCACTAATTTGCAGCCCCACCAGCAATGTAAGAGTGTACCTTTCTCCCCACATCCTCGCCAACACCTGTTGTTGCTTGTATTCTTGATAATCGCCATTGTAATTGGGGTGAGATGGAATCTTAGGGTGGTTTTGATTTGCATTTCTCTTATTACTAGCGATGTTGAACATTTTTTCATATGTTTGTTGATTGCTTATAGATCTTCTTCTGTGAAGTGTCTATTCATTTCCTTAGCCCATTTGTCGATTGGGTTATTTGTATTCTTGGTGTAGAGTTTTTTGAGTTCTTTATAGATTCTGGAGATTAGCGCTCTATCTGAAGTATGATTGGCAAAGATTTTCTCCCACTCTGTAGGCTCTTTCTTCGCATTGCTGATAGTTTCCTTTGCTGAGAGAAAGCTTTTTAGTTTGAATCTATCCCAGTTATTGATTCTTGCTTTTATTTCTTGTGCTATGGGAGTCCTGTTGAGGAAGTCTGGTCCTAAGCCGACATGTTGAAGCTCTGGACCTACTTTTTCTTCTATAAGATGCAAGGTCTCTGGTCTGATTCCGAGATCCTTAATCCATTTTGAGTTTAGTTTCGTGCATGGTGAGAGATATGGGTTTAGTTTCATTCTGTTGCATATGGATTTCCAATTCTCCCAGCACCATTTGTTGAAGAGGCTATCTTTTGTCCATTGCATATTTTTGGCCCCTTTGTCTAGTATGAGAAAATTGTATTTACTTGGGTTTGTGTCTGTGTCCTCTATTCTGTACCATTGATCCACCTTTCTATTTTGGTACCAATACCATGCCGTTTTTGTTACTGTTGCTTTGTAGTAGAGTTGAAGATCTGGTATTGCGATACCCCTGCTTCACTCTTTCTGCCAAGGATTACTATAGCTATTCTGGGTTTTTTATTCTTCCAGATGAATTTTTATAATTGCTTGCTCTATTTCTGTAAGGTACATCATTGGGATTTTAATTGGAATTGCATTGAATCTGTATAGCACTTTTGGTAGTGTCGGAGTTTCCAGGACCCCCAGCCTTGAGCACGGTCATGATGGCGCCTGGCACTGAGCCAAAAGCGGCCGGTTATACAGTAAACAACCAGCGAATTCCAATGATTGGCTAGTTAACAATGTGATTAGAGCACGCCCCCCTCGTGTACCTATTCTATACCTGCAGCTGTCCGCGCGTTTACCTCGTGTGCTCTCCCCTGATTGGTTGAGGTGTATATAAGCTTGATGGGCGGGGGAGTAGCAGGAGAAACTGGGAGTAAGGCAGAAGAAGAAGCTGGGAATGCGCGGGAAGCTGGGAATGCGCGGGAAGCTGGGAGTGCGCGAGAAGCTGAGGGAAGAAGCTGAGAGAGGGGGTAGAAGCGAGGGAGAAGAGTGCGAGCGAGGGCGAGAGCCGAGCAGGAGAAACAAAGCGGCTTGAGCAGGCGAGAGCCGAACGGGAGAAGAGTAAAGTACAGAAGAGGGAAAGAGAGCGAGAGAAAGGGATAGATAGGAAGGAAAGAAAGGAAGACTGTACGCAATAAACCTCCAAAGCTTCAGACGTTTGTCGTGTCTCCCTCTGCGGGCAGAGGGAACGCGATAACTGGTGCCGAAACCCAGGACATGAAGGGAAGATAAAAAAGACAAATAAGATATCTTAAAAAAAATTTTAACAAGTTAAACCGGTTATAAAAAAGTTAAAGGATATCAGGATACGCCATCAGCGGTCCTGGGGACACGCGGAATGCGGTCCAGTTAAAAGGTATCGGGATCCTGACGCATAGAACGCGGGTTAAAAGGTATCGGGATACGCCATCAGCGGTCCTGACGCGTGGAACGCGGGTCAAAAGGTATCGGGATACTCCATCAGCGGTCCTGACGCATAGAACGCGGGTTAAAAGGTATCGGGATCCTGACGCGTAGAACGCGGGTTAAAAGGTATCGGGATACGCCATCAGCGGTCCTGACGCGTGGAACGCGGGTCAAAAGGTATCGGGATATGCCATCAGCGGTCCTGACACGTGGAACACGGTCCAATTAAAGTGAAAGTAGAAACACGCTTGAAACGGTCCAATTAGGGTGTAGGTAGTACGTGAAAAGCCGCTATAAAAATTCTAATGCACACTTGATAGTTTTCCTTTCAGTAATCTCGTTGCTCCTGGCAGCTTGGCCACTGTTTGTTATTGTAACTGCCATAACTAAAGCTATTCAAATTAGTAACAATGGGGTCTGAATGCAGCAACCCCTCAGGGAACTATTAAAAAACCATGGAACACCATTAAAGGAAAAAACAGCTAAAGTATTTCTCAATACTATGGAAAGGTTTCCCCTTGAGGGCTTTTTGAATACCCTACAGTAGAAACACTGGGGAAGGACTAGAAAATAAGGAAACCACTGTATGATCATATGTTCAAACCCTAGTAGAAATAAGCCCAGGGTTTATAGAAGAAAAGCTGCTCAGTGTGCCACAAGGGGGATCTTCATGAACAGGATCTAATAGCAACAGAAAAAAAAACGCTTAAAGAGAATAAAGTGAGGAAAAATTGAGTGGTGGTGACCTAGAAAATAATTGCTCAAAAAATCTAAGAACAAGGGAAAAAAGGGAACTAAGTCTAACACAAAGAACCCCCAAAAGAAATAACCAAGTGGTAATGAAAACTTAAGAACAAGGGGAAAAGGTAGGAGAAACCTAAGCCTAATAAAAAGAGCTTCAAAATCTGTAGAACCTGCCCGTATTTGAGGAGCAAATGGAGATACCATCAACCATTAGAAAAACTTTAAAGAGGCAGTTAAAACTATTGGAGACAGCTATGCAGAGCAGTGTTATCTGGAGGACAATGTCTAATTGGAGAGCTCAGTGTCAAGAAATAGCTGTTGAAACTGCTTGCAGAAACATAGTGGCAAGGTTTCCCGATAGAAATGTTGAGGTGTTAATAGGAGAAGGCCAATATGCTTCAATAGATGCACAAAATCAGCAGCAAGGAGATAATGCCCTAACAAAAGAAAATCTGTTACACCTTATTCCCCAGGACTTTGCCCAAGGCGCAGAAGGAAAACACGTTGGGCTAACGAGTGCAAATTGGTTACTGTTGAGGGAAAGATGTTTCTCTCAATCTCTCTCAATGTTGGAATGCTTCTGGGTTCTCACGGGCAGTCTTGGTGTGTGTTCCTATCTTCCTACCAGTCCTAGTTTATAGAATTGCCAGTGCTATTATCAAGAAACAGAAGAGGCTTTGACATTGCACCTTGCAGTAGCAGCATTGACACAACCATAACAACGATCATTTGGCCAAAAATACAGCTGCAGCCTTACAGAACATAGAGACTCTATCAGAGAGTGGACTTACTATAAGAACAAGTGGATACCTTGCAAGAACTTTTGGGACTGGGATGCGTTTATTCCCTGAGAGCTGTTTGTGTTGCCCGTATTGTAACTCTACTGGGATGTATGTTGTTTCTGTATTTAATATGGCTACATGGTTTTTCTTCTGTCAAACAGCGGGCAGGCTTAGGAGCTATGGCGGTACTCCTCTGCCTTGGCCTCCTTCTCTTCATTCGTTTTGGCATGCATCTACGAGCTAGCCAATAGAGGGATCAAATTATCTTTCATCAGGCCATGACCGCCCTAAAGGCCGACAGCCCCCCATTAGTATGGCTCCTGATGCTGGACCGGTAGTCAAAGATGGGTAATGAAGGAGGTGGCTGTGTACCAACCTAAGACAGGAGCTGCAGCATGCTCTGCAGGCTCTGATGACGGGTAAGGACATATGCTGACCACTCAACCTAAGACAGACACGGTCCCGAGCCTTAGTTTAATATTAAAGAAGGGAGATATGTCGGGGTTTCCAGGACCCCCAGCCTTGAGCACGGTCATGATGGCGCCTGGCACTGAGCCAAAAGCGGCCGGTTATACAGTAAAAACCAGCGAATTCCAATGATTGGCTAGTTAACAATGTGATTAGAGCACGCCCCCCTCGTGTACCTATTCTATACCTGCAGCTGTCCGCGTGTTTACCTCATGTGCTCTCCCCTGATTGGTTGAGGTGTATATAAGCTTGATGGGTGGGGGAGTAGCAGGAGAAACTGGGAGTAAGGCAGAAGAAGAAGCTGGGAATGCGCGGGAAGCTGGGAATGCGCGGGAAGCTGGGAATGCGCGGGAAGCTGGGAGTGCGCGAGAAGCTGAGGGAAGAAGCTGAGAGAGGGGGGTAGAAGTGAGGGAGAAGAGTGCGAGCGAGGGCGAGAGCCGAGCAGGAGAAACGAAGCGGCTGGAGCAGGCAAGAGCCGAACGGGAGAAGAGTAAAGTACAGGAGAGGGAAAGAGAGCGAGAGAAAGGGATAGATAGGAAGGAAAGAAAGGAAGACTGTACGCAATAAACCTCCAAAGCTTCAGACGTTTGTCATGTCTCCCTCTGCGGGCAGAGGGAACGCGATATGGTAGTATGGCCATTTTGACAATATTAATTCTTCCTATCCAAGAACATGGGAGATCTTTCCATCTTCTAAGGTTTTCTTGAATTTCTTTCTTTAGTGCTCTGTAGTTCTCATTGTAGAGGTCTTTCACCTCTTTTGTGAGATTGATTCCCAAATACTTTATTTTTTTCGAAGCTATTGTGAATGGGGTAGTTTTCCTAATTTCTCTTTCTGAAGATTCATCGCTTATGTATAAAAATGCCTTAGATTTATGTGCATTGATCTTATATCCCGCTACTTTACTGAATTCACTTATGAGATCTAAAAGTTTTCTTGTGGAATTTCCTGGTTCCTCTAAGTATACAATCATATCATCAGCAAATAGGGATAGTTTGAGTTCTTCTTTTCCTATTCGTATCCCTTTAATTTCTTTGGTCTGTCTAATTGCTCTGGCTAGAGTTTCAAGGACGATATTGAATAGAAGTGGTGAAAGGAGGCATCCCTGCCTTGCTCCAGTTTTTAGAGGGAATGCTTTCAGTTTTTCACCATTTAGAATGATATTAGCCATGGGTTTAGCATAGATGGCCTTTACAATGTTAAGGAATGTTCCCACTATCCCTATTTTTTCTAGTGTTTTGAGCATGAAGGGGTGCTGTATTTATCAAATGCTTTTTCTGCATCTATTGAAATAATCATGTGATTCTTGACTTTAAGTCTATTGATATGGTGAATTACATTTATTGATTTCCTGATGTTGAACCAACCTTGCATCCCTGGGATGAAACCCACTTGATCATGGTGCACTATCTTTAATATGTTTTTGTATGCGATTTCCGAAAATTTTGTTGAGAATTTTTGCATCGATGTTCATTAAGGATATTGGTCTGAAATTTTCTTTCATCGATGTGTCTCTGTCTGGTTTAGGTATCAGGGTAATATTGGCTTCATAGAATGAGTTTGGGAGGGTTCCCACCTCTTCTATTTTATGGAATACTTTGAGAAGTATTGGAATGAGCTCTTCTTTAAAGTTTTGTAGAACTCGGCTGAGAACCCATCTGGTCCTGGACTTTTCTTTGTTGGTAGGCTTTTGATGACTTCTTCTATTTCATTACTTGAAATTGGTCTAATTAAATTGTGTATGTCCTCCTCGTTCAGTTTAGGCAATTCATATGTCTCTAGAAACCTGTTGATGTCTTCAAATTTTCTATTTTGTTGGAGTATAGATTTTCAAAATAGCTTCTAATTATGTTTTGTATTTCAGTCGTGTCTGTTGTGATATTTCCTTGTTCATTCCGAATTTTGGTGATTTGGATTTTCTCTCGTCTTCTCTTTGTTAGTGTGGCTAAGGTTTATCAATTTTGTTTATTTTTTCGGGGGGGGGGGGGGAAAAAAAGAACACTATTATTTGGTCACTTTTTGTATTGTTTCTTCGTTTCAATTTCGTTGATTTCAGCTCTGAGTTTGACTATTTCCTTTCTTCTACTACTTTTGGTGTTGGTCTGTTCTTCTTTTTCTAGGGCTTTGAGCTGTAGTGTTAGGTCGTTTATTTTTTGAGTTTTACTTCTTTTATTAAATGCGCTCCATGAAATAAACTTTCCTCTAAGTACTGCTTTCATAGTGTCCCAGAGATTTTGATATGATGTTTCTTTGTTCTCATTTACCTCTAAAATTTTTTTAATTTCCTTCCTAATATCTTCTGTTATCCATTCATCATATAATAGCATATTGTTTAATCTCCAGGTGTTGGAGTAATTTCTGTTTTTTTACTCTTTCATTTATTTCTATCTTCAATCCATTATGATCTGATAGAATACAAGATAGTGTCTCTATCTTCTTGTATTTGCTAACATTAGCTTTGTGGCATAATATATGGTCTATTTTAGAGAAGGATCCATGTGCTGCTGAGAAGAAAGTGTATTCGCTCTTGGTTGGATGGTATATTCTATATAAATGTCTGTTAAGTCTAAATTATTGATTGTGTTATTGAGATCTATGGTTTCTTTGTTCAATTTTTGTTTGGAAGATCTGTCCAGTGGGGAGAGAGGCGTGTTAAAATCACCTAGTATTATTGTGTTATGGTCTATTTGGTTTCTAAAATTGAGAAGGATTTGTTTGACATACATGGATGAGCCACTGTTGGGGGCATAGATGTTTATGATTGTTATATCTTGCTGATTTATGCTTCCCTTAAGCAGTATGAAATGTCCTTCTTATCCCTTCTCACTAACTTTGGCTTGAAGTCCATATTATCTGAAATGAGGATGGATACTCCAGCTTTTTTGCTGAGTCCATGTGCATGGTATGTTTTTCCCCATCCTTTCACCTTTAGTCTATGGGTATCTCTTTCTATGAGGTGAGTCTCTTGCAGGCAACATATTGTTGGATCTTTCTTGTTATTCCAATCTCCCAGTCTATGTCTTTTGATTGATGAATTCAGGCCATTAACATTCAGGGTTATTATTGAGATATGATTTGTATTCCCAGTCATTTGGTTCATATTTAAAATTTTTGACACATCTTGGTTCCTCCTTATTTGACAGTTCCTTTAGGATAATACCTCCCTTTGCTGATTTGCTTCTTGTTTGTTATCTCTTCCTCATGAAATATTTTGCTGAGAATGTTCTGTAATGCTGGCTTTCTTTTTGTAAATTCTTTTAGCTTTTGTTTATCATGGAATGATCTTATTTCATCATCAAATTTGAAGTTAAGTTTTGCTGGGTATAAGATTCTTGGTTGGCATCCATTTTCTTTCAGAGCTTGAAAAATGTTGTTCCAGGCCCTTCTAGCCTTTAGGGTCTGGATTGAAAAATCTGCTGATATCCGTATTGGCTTCCCCCTGAATGTAATTTGGTTCTTTTCTCTCACAGCCTTTAAAATTCTGTCTTTATTTTGTATGTTAGGTATTTTCAGTATAATGTGCCTTGGTGTGGGTCTGTTGTAATTTTGTGTATTTGGAGTCCTATAAGCCTCTTGGACTTGATTTTCCATTTCATTCTTCAGATTTGGGAAATTTTCTGATATTATTTCTTCAAATAGATTGTTCATTCCTTTGGTTTGTTTCTCTAAGCCTTCCTCAATCCCAATAATTCTCAAATTTGGCCTTTTCATGATATCCCATAGTTCTTGGAGATTCTGTTCATGATTTCTCACCATCTTCTCTGTTTGTTCAACTTTGTTTTCAAGGTTAAATATTTTGTCTTCAATATCTGAAGTTCTGTCTTCCAGGTGTTCTATCCTATTGGTTATGCTTTCTATGGAGTTCTTAATTTGGTTTATTGTTTCCTTCATTTCAAGGATTTCTGTTTGTTTTTTTTTCAATATCTCTAACTCTTTATTGAAATGATCTTTTGCTTCCTGAATTTGCTCTGTTTACTGTCGATTGGTGCGATCGTTCAATGCCTGCATTTGCTCTTTCATCTCATCGTTTGCTTCCCTAATCACTTTAATTATGTACATTCTGAACTCCCTTTCTGTCATTTCTTCTGCCATGCTGTCGTTGGATTTTATTGATGTAACATCTAGATTTGTTGGGGCATTTTCTTCCCTTGTTTTCTCATATTGTTCAGGAATCAGTGGGTCATTAAGATATTGCAGATTTCCTCGATCAACTTATAATGTCCCTGAAGATTGCTAGTATATCCCCTCTTATCCTTCAGTAGCCTGAAGTCTTGGAGGAGGTTGATAATGCAGAGCTCCACGAAGAAGCTGCCTCTCTAGGGTGGTGACCCTCAGGTGGCGTATATTCCCTGCTAGTGGGCAGAGGTGCCTCCACTTGTTGACCAATGGTCATCCAATGGGGAACTAGACTGCGGGCTGAGGCAAGGCCTGTTTGTGCCTGTGTCTCTGGTTTTACCGTCCCTGTGGGAAAACCTCCCCCGGCCGGGAAGACTCACTCGGTGGGGACGTCTCGCTGGTCAGTTGCCCTCCTAGAGGTTCCCCTCAATCTACAACTACCCCTGGGCTGGGCTGTCTTCCTCTGCAACGATCCCAGGGGCCCGGACCTATGTCCTGGGCCTGGGAGCCTCACCCTTCGCAGGCGAGTCTCCTTAGGCTGCCTCTCCCAGAGAATCTGCCTGCCGCCCTGGAAACTTCGCTCCGCCCCTAGGCACGTCTCTGTGTGGCTCCTCCAGCAAGAAGCCACCTAGCTCCTGGGACCCTGCTCTGCACCAATCGCCTGGCTATGCAGCCCCTCCCCTGAGCCACCACCTGGAGCCCCGCACAATAGCTCCGAGACCCAGAGACCTGCCACACACCTCCTCCTCCGGACAGCCGCCCGGCCTCTGACGCAGTCACCAGGAGTCCAAACAACCCACTTTGGTCTCCTCCTCCCGCCAACCACCCGCAGCCCCAGGCAGTCACTCCAAGTCCAAGTGACCCGCCCCATTCCTCCTCCTCCTCCTCGGGGTAGTCCCCCGGGTGTTCAGGAGCGGTAGCTCTGAGACCAAGTGACCCACCACGCTCCTCCTCCAGGCAGGCCACCGGTGTTCAGGAGCGGTCGCCTCTAGTCCAATCAACTCACCACTCGCCTCCTCCTCTGGCAACCACCTGCGGCCCTGATGCAGTCACTCCCAGACAAAGCGTCCCACCACTCTCCTCCTCCAGGCAGGCCACCAGTGTTCTGGAGCAGTTGTTCTGAGTTCAAACAGCTCGCCACGCAGCTCCTCCTCTGGCAACTGCCTGTGGCTCTGATGCCATCACTCCTAGGTCAAGCAACCCGCCGTGCTCCTCCTCTTCCTCCGGGCAACCTCCCGGTGTTCAGGAGCGCTTGCTCTGAGTTCAAACAGCTCACCACACAGCTCCTCCTCTGGAAACCGCCTGTGGCTCTGATGCAGTCACTACCAGACCAAGCGACCCACCGGGCTTCTCCTCCTCCTCCGGGCAACCCCCCCGGTGTTCAGAAGCAGTCACTCTGGGTCCAAACAGCTCGCCACGCAGCTCCTCCTCAGGCAGCCGCCCGGAGCCCCAGTGGTTGCTCCGAGTCCAAGCGCTGTGCTGAGCCGCCTCCTCTATGATGATCCCAGTTGTCCGTGTTTACCGCTCCAGCGGGGGGAGGGGCATCTCGCCGAGCAACTCCACTTCACAAATTCCCTGCGTTCCGGGGCTACCACCCCATCCGGGATGCCTCCCCAACGGGAGAGACTCACCCGGCGGCTTTGAGTTGGTCCCAAGACTCTCACTATCTCCTCTTTTGAATCTTGTGTCCTGGAGCAATGCGAAATGCAGCTGCCCTCTAGTCCGCCATCTTGGCCCGCCAATAGTAACTAATTTTCTGTACCTTTAAAATTGTATTTACTTGTTTCATTTTCATTTTCTGTACTTTGACCCTTTAGTCTGGTTACCTGAAATGTAAGGGGCTGGGCTGAAATACATTTCGTCCTGTTTATCTTTTTTAGCATATATGTATATTTCTATCAGTATTTCTACTGAAATCCTCATGCATGTTTTGTGTTCTATTTTCACCTGGCAGATAATAGAAAAGAAGAACTCTGTAGAGAAGTTAAAGGCTGTTATTTCAATGAATGCTTCAGAATTTTCAGAGGTGAAGTTGCCAAAACATGCTGTAGAGTATTAATACAACATATTAGTTTGGATGAAGACCAAAAATTTAAGGTGTGCTAAAATGTGCAATAAATGAGAACTACATGATGTCTGGTTTGGGAAAGTGTAACTTTGTTTTGTTCTGTGGAATGAATTCACTAACTGTGATGTTTTGCATTAGGTTCAAATTGCTCTTCATGAAGCTAAGCTTAGTGAATACAAGGTGAAGTGTGAATGCCATCGGGTTCAGGAAGAAAATGCTACGCTTAAGAAGAAAAAAGAGCAGGTAAAGAAAAATTGATGTCACACATGATGTAAGCTAGGGAAGTGAATATTATTACCTTGTATCTTAGATTTGTTTCTAAAGAAAGGAATATTTCATGCAAGACCTTTTCTTAGATGTGCAAATTTAAACCTTTCTCCCAAATGGAGTGCATATATACATGTTCCCCATGTGTTTGGGATTTTCTGTTCCGTGCAGCTTATTTCAGTCCTTAGAGTGTTGGTCTTTTCTTATCAAATATCAATCAGTTCTTAACTTGATAGCCTCAAAGAAACTTCTTCAAGCGGAAAATTAAGTATTTTATAACCCTTTTTTGAGTAGTTCCTTCTTCATGGGCCAAGGGAAGGTTATACGATAAGGAGTCTGAATTCAGGAGCCAGTCACATATGCCCATCCATTCCTACTGGAAGGAAGTGATTTGAATTGGCAGCAATTTTCTGGGGAATGCAATCAACAGGGTCAACTTCCTTGAGAGCTCTGACGTTCTTACTGCAGCTCTGAGGGTTGGGGCAACTCTTCCCTCTTTCTTAACTGAGGTCTCAACCCTTAGTGACAGGCTACCAAGGAGGTATGGCTTTCTATTTCCCTAAAACTTGTGGTCCTGATGTCTCCAGGGCAAAACCCCACCCTAACCCATAGGAATTCACATGTTTTGACTTTTCAGTTGCAGCAGGAAATCCAAGACTGGAGTAAATCACATGCTGAGCTCAGTGAGCAAATAAAATCATTTGAGAAGTCCCAGAGAGATATAGAAGTAGCTGTTACTCACAAAGATGATAATATTAATGTAAGTTCATTCTCCAAATACATGCTTGTTCTCGGGAATTCTCCTGAAAGCTTCCGAATTAAAATTGAGAGACTCTTCCAACCTTTTACTTCTTTTCTAGGCTTTGACTAATTATATTACACAGCTGAATCAGATAGAGCTTGAATCGGAATGTGAGGGTCAAAATGAAGGAGGAGGTGAGTCAGATGAACTAGCCAATGGAGAAGTAGGAGGTAAGATTGGTCTCAGGGAGTTTGAATTCTTGTTTGCTTTCCTGTCTTTAAGTAGACAGATGCCACTTGTCAGCTAACTGAATTTCTTCTTAAGCTCTGTGCAGAATTGTAGGTGCATCTCCCTGGATCTGTAGAAATGTGTGTTGCATTGGCAGAGGTGGGTTGCTGGGGTGTAGTGTAGCAGTAGGCCTGTGAAGAATAGGCCTGTGAAGTTCCCATTGAGAACTAGGTAAGTACAGTGCAGAGCAACAGTCATGTCTTCAACCTCTGAGCAGTGAACATTGTACAGTAAGAGACACTTGTTTCTCAACTTTATGCAGGTGATATTTGATTTTGATACTCATCATCTCTATGGCTCTGTGGTGTTAAGGCCCATGGCAGTTTTAAGAGTAGTGAGGTGGTTGGAGCCTTAAACTAAGGCTGTGAGAACAGAGGCTAGAGGCTATAAGGGAGCTAGAGGGAGGAGTAGCAGTGTTTACTGATGTGGAAAATATTTCCAGATGTTCTCTACCAAGTTGGATATAGCTTGTATAGAGTGTTTTATACCACACCTGTTGGTAGATTGAAGGATAAACTAGAGGATTGAATCTTTCTAAATAAGGCCCTTACTTCTCCAGGTGTAGACAGATCTGTGTGCGAAGAAAGGTTTTTATCTTCCAAGAGTAGCACAGACAACATTTTTATTGCACAAACTAGGAATTCATTTTTTTTTTTTCTTAAATCTAAGCTTGCAATTCTCTTAAGAGTCAATGAGTTTACTCAGGTCAGTCATTCAATTCATTTTTTCCTTTCAGTGTTTGAACATGGTCATTGTTTAGTTTGGGGATGTTGGGAGAATATAGAGTTAAAAAGCAAGGAAATGAAAAGCAGTTAGCATCTTCTGTTTTTCAGGTGACCAGAGTGTGAAGGTGAAAATTCGAATTAAGCAGCTGATGGATGTCTCTCGGGTATAGTTCTTTGTGAGAGTCCCACAGTGCCTGTGAATGCTTCCTGTGCCTCACTTTTAAGAGGATGTCTCTCTTCTGTAATTTTTAGACACAAACTGCAATATCACTAGTTGAAGAGGATCTAAAACTTTTACAACTGAAGCTAAGAGCCTCGATGAATGCAAAGTGTATCCTAGAAGGTGGGTTCTTCTGGAGATGAAATTGCCATATGCTGGGAAGTCTCAAACTCTTATGCAAAGATAAAGAATGGCTTTTTACTCTCTTGCTTCTCATTTTTCTCAGCAGTGACCCTAAAACAACTTCTCAAGTTCTCGTACACATATAGAGATCAGTTGTTTTATCTTTTAACAGATCAAATAAAGAAATTAGAAGATGACCACAATTCATTCCAATCTGCTAAAGCTGGGCTGCAAGATGAGTGCAAAACTCTGAGTCAGAAAGTGGATATTTTAAATGAACTGTACCAGCAGGAGGAGATGGCTCTGCACAGGTAAGGTTTTCATTGTTTGTTATTGCTATCATTCTGTGACCTCGTACAGATGATTTTATCTTTTTGAAAGAATATTTACAGTTTCTTCCAGTTGCAATTAATAGACATTTGTTGTTTTTTTTCCCCCTTTGTGGTTTTTGTGCCATTACTTGCATTGTTCTTTCCATCTAACCAATTGTCAGATTCTTATGAAGTGGGAGTGGCTACCTGGTACTAACAGTTACTGATGTGGAAATACCTCTTTTGATGATCCAGATGCTTCCTCCAATCCCACCATTATTTCAGTTTCCTTTCATTGTGATCAGTCATTTAATTCTAATATGTTTTGAACTTATATCTCTAACTGTTGACCTTTAAAATTCTGAGTGATTTGGATGGCATTTTTCAGAGTAAAAACTTCTAAAAGGAATAAAATTTACTTACTGAAGGTATTACTGAAGTAAGTTTTGGACTCGGATGTCTCAGCTGTTCACACTAAACAATTGAACTGTGACGAGGACCTTAGCAGTTCTGATTACAGAAGTGCTCGTTTTTGTATTTATTTATATACTAATCTTCTGACATATACATGTCACTGAGCTAGTTTTCTTTGGAAAGATATAATTTGGGAGTTCATTTGAAGTTTTTATCCACAAAAATATTTGAACTCCCTAATAATAGGTTGTTTGTGTCAGATTTTGCATTTGCTACTATATTTTATTCTTCGTCATATATATATAGCAATCTTTGTCTTGTGAAGCAAAGACAGACCTTACAGACCTAACTCTTTTTAGGTATTTTTGACTTCTACTGCCTAATGCCATTAAACATTGAAACCTTACCCTTAACTTTTCTAATTCTTTCTCTCCAAGCAAGCTGTTTAGAATCTCAAAATTTTGTTCTAAATGCTTGGCCGGCTTCAGAGAAACATTTCTTATTTCATCACTTGTTTTCTTTTTTAAAGAACACCTTTTTTCTCTGTCCCTAATAGTAATCTGAATGACCTAAATGGCAGTTGATTTTCTTTGAGATGCAGTCAAATGTAGCACACTTTTCTTCAATTCCTGCAAAATCCATTCAGTCCCGCTCTGTGGTTTGTACTCTGTTACTCATCCCCAGGCACTGTTTGCTCATGCCTGGGTCATCTTTTCTGTTACTACCTAACTAATCACCTGTCTTCATCCTCCATCTTTATATAATTACTTTCAAATTCTAATTAATTTTCTTTACAACCGCTTAAGTGGACTTTCTAAAATACAAGTCCATTTATGTCAATATGTGCCTGAAGTTTATGAAGAATTAGCTTTCTATTTCATGACCTGTTTTTTTTTCTTGTATCTTTTGAATAGTTTAAATATTTTTAATTGTTTTTCTCATCCCCTGTGTAAGCTTGGTGTAGTCATAGATTGTTATATTCATCTCCTTATAATTTAAAAGCCATGCCATACATCCTGAACGTCATAAAAACCTGACATAGATTAAAAGGTTTACTTATTTCTGTGCTTTCAGTAGCTCCTGAATTAGATTAGATACTGTCGTGGTAACGGATGTGAGTACTTCATATACTGCAAACTCCACAAGACATTCATTCACCATTCATTCAATTTATACACATATTTACAGTTTCTGTAGTTCTTCATTCTACATTGTTGATCTCTTCTTTGAAATTACTTTCTTTCTGTTTGAACATTGTCCTTTAGTGAAAGATTTGATGAGTGTATCAGAGTGTAGTATAAGGATAAATAGAGAATAGCATTTTTATCCATTAAATATTGCTACTTTTATAATCTGTATTATAGTAGGTGGACATTCTAAGCTTCGTGCTCAGAGTTAAAACCAGTTTCCATTTTTAAAGGATCTTTCTTCTGGTTGCTCAATTTTGACTGTTCCTTAGTTTTAGTACTTTCAAGATAGCCAACTAATTATCTTGTGTTTTAAAATTTTTCTTTCAGGAGTCCATTATCATTGTTGTTTCCTTTGTCAAATGTCTCACCCCTGCCCTAGTTCCTGTAGTCATTTCTCTCTGGCTTTTAAACAGTTATATCAGGGAGTGCCTAGGAGTAGTCCTCCCCACACCCCCTTACCTCTTGCATTTATGCTGCTCAGGGCCACTAACCATCTCTTGAATTTTGTGGTCTTTTTTCTAAATGTTAATTTTACGTCATTCTCTCTTCTAATTTCATTAAAGCATGTTAGAAGTTGATTTTCCCTGCCTCCTACGTTCTGGGTTTTTTTAATTCTGGATATTTACTTCTGACCTAGCTTAAAAGTGCTAAGATTTATTTTCCTTCTCAAATCTGCTGCTAAAATCATTCATTAATAAGTTAATAATGTCAGTTACTATATTTCAGATTTTTAAAAAACTACTGCTGTGATTATAGATGGACACAATGCCTTGATTTTGTTTATTTATTTTATGTGGTGTTGAGGATGGAACCCAGTGTCCCACATGTGTGAGACAAGCACTGTAGCACTGAACCACAACCCCAGCCTTTTTCAGGTTTTTTTGTTTGTTTGTTTGTGGGTACCACAAGCTCAAAC